>VUQR01036476.1:0-11728 GCA_015108515.1 Hemichromis elongatus
AGTAAAGAAAATGAGTTTGAACCAGATCAAAGCTGCAGCTCCTCTTCTACCTGAACAGGTGAGTCCAACAGCTTTGCCAGGTGAGCAGCTGCTTCTAGCTGAGTCTGAGCTTCTACAGTCCAGGAGAGCAGACTCATGGCCTCCACACTGGAACTCCTTGCTCCACACTGGAGCCTCCACTTCTCCATAGAGCGCCCCCTGGAGGGCCGAAGGAGGCCCACAGCCAAGCTCCCTACAGACCACGTCTGCATCTTGCTGGTCAAAGTCAGCTTCACACACTGAGGACCAGCTCTGGTTAGACTTCACCTCCAGTCTGCCTGAACACAGACTAGAACCATTCAGCAGCCTGAAAGAGTCTGGAGAGATCAGAGAAGATCAAACAGAGAGATCAGAGACAGCCTCCACTCAGTACATCCTGATTCCTTTCATGTTTTGGTTTTTTTTTTCAGATTTGCTTTGGATGGTCACTTTGGATTTTGAGATTGTTCACTGAATATTTACCATATTTACCAAGGAAACCATCTGTGATGTAAAAGAATTAGGGGTTTTTAAAACATAGGCTAACTGTAGTTTGTAAAAACACCAAAACACAAAATTCTCAACTGACCACAATATTCTCAGACCATCTCTCCTTTTATGAAGGTAATGCTTCACTCTGTGTGTCTCAACGTAAATGACATAGAACCATTGTATGGCAAGCAGAATCTGAACCCCAAAACCCCAAAGCAAAAAAGTTTAAAAAAAAATAGAAAAAAATTCTAAACACAGTCTTGGCTGGCAACTGACAGAATAGCAAAAATAATAACAGGGCAAGGCAGGATCAAACTGACAGAAAAAAATACGACTAGAAGAAAGGACAAGCATACAATATGAGAGTTTAGAGAGGACATGACAAAGAACCAAGAAAAACTGAGGGAAGGAAGAGGGAGGCCCTAGACAGAACCCCAGTCAACCAATCTCTTAAGTAGCAATCCATCCCAGCATGGGTTGAGGACAAGGCCACAGGTACCCGGGAACTGTCAGAACCCTCTGCACCCCACATTGAAGAGGCCCAAGCTAAGTCGGACCACAATCCCTAAGGGAGCAATCATGTCAAAACATTTGGCCATGCACCCCAGAATCATCAAGTACCCCACACCTCGGAAAAGCAGCACTGACCAAAAGAAGCACTACCTGGTTTCTGATTTCTAAACCTTGGGTGATATGTAAAGGTCCATTTAAACCAGCTTAAAGAAAGAGCATATTTAGCCTGCCTGCACTTCAACCTTCAAAATTAAATCAAAATCAGGCAAAATTTTAATCAGTCCTAAAGCAATTAGAGAATATTATGTATCATAGGCACTGGGGGGGCTTCCACGATTGCAGTACTGAGCTTAGATGCTGAGAAGGACTTTGACCAGGTTCAGTAGGCCTATATGATTAGGTTACTGGAGCAGTTTGGTTTAGGCAAACAATTTATATCATGGGTTGATATAATATATAGGGATCCCTCTTCTTCTATTCTTACTGACCAAGATAGATCAGCACCTTTTCTTTTACATCGGAGGACACGACAAGGCTGCTCTTTGAGCCCTTAGCTCTTTGCAATTGCTATTGAACCGCTTGCAATAGCCATTAGGAATGAGCCTGTCATCGTCCCGAGTCTGACGACTCTGTGTTTTGTGTTTCTTTATAATATTCTATGTTTTTGTTTATTCCATCATGTCTTTTGTCTAGGTTTGCCATTTGTTAGGAGTTTTTTCTGTGCCTGCCTGCTCCCACTTCTCTGTGCTATCTCCCTCCGTCATCCTGTGTGGTTTCCCTGCATCTGTCTACGTCTCCCTGCATCTCCGTTTGTGTCTCTAGGTTTCAGGTTTGTTTTATGTTAGCTTCTCCCAGTTTAGTTTTTCTCAGTTCCGTATTTTGGCCACCCTTGCCTTTTGTATTTTTCTACCTCCTTAAATAAAGCTCCCTCACATCAGTACTGCCTGCATCTTGGGTCCTTTAATAATCCCACACGGCTCTTCCTTCGAGCCTTGACAAAGCCCTCTATTGACCCTGTTCAATTGATGAAATCTCAAGCACTAATTTTCTTTATATGCTGATGATGTTGATTTATTCCTGTCAAATCTTGAGCAGTTTGTTCCTGCACTTTTAGATCTGTTGAGTTCGTTTGGGGAAATCTCAGGTTATACAATTCACTGGCAGAAGAGTGAATTTGTGGCTTTAACTGCAAACCTGGATGTTGACTTTTTTTTTTTGAATCTTTGCTTTTTAAAATTACAGACAGACTAAATACCTGGGTGTTATTTTGCCCAATGACCCTAAATTAATCTTTAAGTTGAATCATCTTAAACAAGTTGATAAACTGAAAAAAGATATTGAAAAATGGAGGGCTCTCCCTATTTCCATGGTGGGTCGCATCAACATAATTAAAATGGTTTCGCTCCCTAAATATTAACATCTATTTTTAAACTAACCTATATTTTTGAATAAGCAATTTTATAAAATTAATTGACTGAATAGTATTACCATTTGGGGCTTTAAAACTCCTAGGATATCAAAAGTTGATGTACGTAAATCTAAACTTGAGGGTGGATTTGACCTGCCACATTTCAGTTTTATTATTGGGCTGCAAATGTTAGAACTCTTGCTTACTGCAGAACAAGTTCTCTCTCCCTGCTTCACACTGTTTTCATTATTTACATATAAGAAACTATGTTTGCCTATGTTTGCCTCAGTTTTCCATCTCTTCTGAAAGAGGGGCCAATTTCTTTCACTCCTTCTGAGTCCCTCAGATACAAAAAAGTTGGTTTCTGATTTGTGAACACTTTTTCAGGATATTTGAATTTTAAATCTGACTGTTTGAAGACGGCATGGGAAGAGCTGGGTTTGCAAATTGGACATGAGGTGTCCTCCTTTCCCACATGAGGTGTGGGAAAGGAGTCTAGGATGACTCCTCTCCAACTCCTAGCATTTTTGTATGCTTGATAAGCTGTATTCAACTCGAGAAGCCTCTGCTCTCCTCATAAAGAAATCACTCATTTGCTTACCTGAGCAGGTAACATGCAGGATGACGTCAGTGATTACTGATGTTATGCACACCCTTAAATCAGGGCTAGACTCAATACAATCATTTTTGAGCCACCAAGTGTCTTTGGAATTGGTTTGATTTCTCTCTTGTATTGAAAACACAGAGCCGCAGTTCAAACGTTCGCAGAAAACAGCTGCTTCATTCAGGGTCGAGTGAAGGGCATACACTGGTCTCCATTCGCCCATTTTCCCCTCCAGTGTTCCATCACAGCGACTGGCACCTCCCACCAACCTGAAATCATAAGGCTCTGAACAGACAGCAGAGAGCAGAGTGATTAGTAAAAGAATGAAGTGAGTTTGAAACAGATCAAAGTTGCAGCTTCTCTTCTACCTGAACAGGTGAGTCCAACAGCTTTGCCAGGTGAGCAGCTGCTTCTAGCTGAGTCTGAGCTTCTACAGTCCAGGAGAGCAGACTCATGGCCTCCACACTGGAACTCCTTGCGCCACACTGGAGCATCCACTTCTCCATAGAGCGCCCCCTGGAGGGCCGAAGGAGGCCCACAGCCAAGCTCTCTACAGACCACGTCTGCATCTTGCTGGTCAAAGTCAGCTTCACACACTGAGGACCAGCTCTGGTTAGACTTCACCTCCAGTCTGCCTGAACACAGACTGGAACCATTCAGCAGCCTGACAGAGTCTGGAGAGATCAGAGAAGATCAGACAGAGAGATCAGAGACAGCAGAAAAAGAAAATGTTTTAATTCTATTAAATTTATTTAGAGGCAAACAACTGTCACCTCAAGGTGTGGTATGTTGTAAAGTAAAGATTGTACAATAATAGTCATCTTTAAAACCTTGTATGTGAGGAGCAGGATTTTAAATTAGATTCTGGATTTAACAGCTAGCCAATGCAGGGAAGCCAGTAAAGGAGAAATATGCTCTCTCTCTCTGTGTCCCTGTCAGTGCTCTTGAATAAGCATTTTTGATCAACTAAAGGCTTTTCAGGGTGTTTATAGGACATCCTGTTAAAAATGAATTACAGTAGTCCAGTCTAAAAGTAATAACCCAATTCAATTCAAATGTATTTACAAAGAACAACGGCTACATCAGTGCATTTGCATGAAGTAGTTTTTCGCATTGCTCCAAATCCTACATATGTGTTTAATATGTGAAGGACATATCTTGGTCAGAAATGACTTCAAGGTTCCTCCCGGTTTACTGGAGGCCAAGGTAATCCCATTAAAAGCAAGTCACTGGTTTGATACCTTATTTCTAAGAATTTCCAGGGCCGAGTAAAATAACCTCAGTTTTATCCGAATCTAGAAGCAATAAGTTAGAGGCCATCCATGTCTTCAAGTCTTTAAGACATTCCTGCAATTTGACTAATTGGTGTGTGTTATCTGGCTTCATCGATAGATAAAGTTTAGTGTCATCGGTGCATTTTTAGTATACATTTTCACAGTGCATAGCAGTGAAAATGTATACTATGTCTTCTGATGATACTCCCTAAGGGAAGCATGTATAATGTAAACAGAACTGGTCCTAGCACTGAGCCCTGTGGAACTCCATAATTAACTTTAGTGTTTGAAAACAACTCTCCATTTACATGAACAAATTGAAGTCTATCAGCTAGATGATTCAAATACTGCAGCAGAGAGGTTTGAATCATGTGCTCTAATCACTGTAATAAAATATTATGTTCAACATTAGTGACTGCTGCACTGAGGTCAAAAGGATCATTACTGCTACCTTAAAAGCCTGTTGTATGTAGCCTATTAATAAAAATAGGCTGATCATATTCAAGATTGAAACATTAACTAATGGTAGGACTTCTTTAAGCAGCCTTGTAGGAATGGGGTGTAAAAGACTCGCTAATGGTTTGGAGAAAGAAACTATTGAAGTTAAGTCAGAAAGATCAACTGGAGTGAAAGAGTGAATGAATATCAGTTTTTTTTAAAGTAATTGTATATAATGATACATCTAAGAGGTGGTTATGAAATTTTTTTATCTAATGGTTAAAGTTTTATTTGTCAACAAATTCATGATTTCATTACTAGGTAAGGTTAAATGAATGCTTGACTCAACAGAGCCCTGACTCTGTCATCTTGGTTACAGTGCTGAAATAAAACTCAAGATTGCTTTTATTTTCTTCAGTCAGTGAAAGATAATACGATGCTCTAGCCTTATGAAGGGCTTTTTAAAAATAAAGATCTTCTAAATTCATGAAACTGAATTTGAATTTATTTCATTTTAGTTGTATTTATATAGCACCTAATCATAGCAAAAGTTAGATCAAAACACTTTTATTGTAAGGTAAGGACCTTACAATAAAACTCTCTCTAGCTTATGAGTTTGCTCCTTTAAAGGGCATATTTGAGAGTTATACCAAGAAGTCAAGCACTTCTGATGTGAGGCTTTCTTTTACAGAGATACCACAATATCCAGAGTCATGCGCAATGAGGATATAACACTATTAACAAGATAATCTATCTCTTTGGAAGTAAAGTTTAGGTAGCTGATCTGTACTGTGTTAGCTTATCATATTAAAAGAACACAACAGTGGAGGAATTATATACTTAAATTAATTACAGGTCTTTCAAAAAGCCAGCTACTCTAATCAAATGTATTCCCCCCTGCTGTATAATACATTATTCTAAATTTAGATGTTATTAGGAGTTTTTCAGGTAAAGGTACAGTACAGCTACGAAGGATGTTCTTGTTCCGTAAACCATGTTGATTTTAGACTCCGGCATTCAGAAATCTTTGACCATACTTCTGTATGATGCTGGCTATGTTTGGCTTTGGAAATGGCATTTTGGCTGCTTTAGCCTGATCATCCTCCTGTGTCTGTATTTTCCATGCTCTACTACCGGTGGCTGGGTCCTCGTCTAGTGTCCTCACCGGTGCCCTCCTGCACGCATGCAGATCGCGGAGGACAAGAGGGAGAAGATTAGGTGTCCTGGTGAAGCTCAGGGTGTTCTGGAAGTGGGGCCTGGCTAGCAAGCAACGTCAGGACAGGAAACTTCTGATTTCCTATACTCAGTCAGTTTTCATGAAGGAGACTTTTTCTTCCACGACCTTGTTTAGATATGCAGAACCTGGTTCTCTGAAAATGTGCTACCTCTGGAGGGTTTGTGCAGAATGTTTAACCTTTTATCCCCTCAGTGAATAGAATTTATGAAGGTTATTCATCCAAAACCGAATATTAATGTCCCACTCGAGCATCTAATACTCAGGCTTCGACCTCACTGCGCACGGTGCTATTTAATTCACCGTGCGCATCGTTGACCCAGCATTTTGTGTTAACATGGTGTTTTTGTATTTGGTATGCAGGTTTCACATTCTCAGGGTTCTAGTTTTAGGTTTGTTTTCTGTGTTGTTCACTTGGTGCCTGGTTCGTGTCCCTGAGTTTGTGTTTATGATTTCCTGTTTTACTTTGAAAGTCTGTGTCTGTTGTCACCGTGTTAACTTGTGTCTTGTCTCGTCGTGTGCGAATTGGAATCAGCTGTGCCCCCCTCCTGTGTGTCATTACCTGATTACCTCATGTGTGTATATATTGTAGGTGTTGGTGTGTGCTCGTTGTGGGATCGTCTGGTTACATCAGTCTACTCTGCGGCTCGCTGTCTTCCATGTCGTTTTGTATTAGGTTAATGTGCTCTTTAGTTTACCCCAGTTTAGGTTCCTTTTGTAATCCCCATACCTCATCACTTGTTTTTGGCCACCTGTAAATAAACTCCACTCCTATCATCAGCCTTTGCCTGCATCTCGGGTCCTTTTCCATAACACCTCACGGCTCGCTCCAGCAGCCGTAACAGATCTATGACTAATAAATCATTCTTGATTAACAATTTTGTGCTTTCCAAACATTTTTTTTTAATTTCTTACTGAAACCTGTCAGTGCTACTCAGACTATTCGTCCCAATTGAACTTTGCCGGATGGTTATTTCTTCATCAGCCAGCCTTGGGTGTCTGGTCATGGAGTGTTTTGGATCCAGTTTTCGCTGAATGGCAGAAACACTGCAGTGAGACGAGGGTTTGGACACTATTGTTCGTATAAATTACAGCTTATTATAGTTGAGAATAGCAATCATTTTTATTCTGCTGTGATTTATCATCCACCTGTCCCAAATGGCTTGATTTTAAACAGTTCTGTGACTTCCTCTCCTCTACCATGAAGCTGTGTAGACTGGAGAGTTTAACATTCACATAGATGACTAGGTGTTATGACTCTAACCTCTTTAAAAGAAGTTTTCTTAAAATCATGGATTCTTTTCATTACTGAGCATGTGTTTGGCCCCACACATACTAATGGACACACCCCCTCACATTGCAAGTTTGTCTAATTATAAATCACTGGTATATTTCATATTATTTATGCAATATAAACAACTTATTTGTTTACTTATCTAATTTATTTAACTGGTTCTTTTAGTCAATTTTTGTTTGCACTTTTCTTTTTTTTAAGTAGAGTTCAGAGTAAAGATCTAAAGATGACATATATGTTGTCACTAGTGACGGACTTACCTAAACAGTTAAGTTTTACCGGATACATTGAGTCATCTGATGTTGCACACTGCCTGAGAGAAGATCTATTTTGAACACAGTCAGCAGTGATTTCCCACACAGATCTAAATGAAGAGCTCAAGTTTTGTTCTATGGAAACAGCCGAGCCACAGTCCAGATATCCACAGAGAACCGCTGCTGTCTTCAGTGTCCACTCAAAGCCCTTCACTGGTCTCCATTCTCCCAGATGTTTCAGCTCCAGTGTGCCTGTACAATGACTGGTTCCTCTCACCAACCTCACATGATCAGCATCTAAACACGAATCAGAAAGTAATCATATTAAGAATGACATTGAACCAGATCAAAGCTGCAGCTCCTCTTCTACCTGAACAGGTCAGTCCAACAGCTTTGCCAGATGAGCAGCTGTTTCTAGCTGAGTCTGAGCTTCTACACTCCACGAGAGAAGACTCATGGCCTCCACACTGGAACGCTTTGCTCCACACTGCTGGAGCCTCCCCTTCTCCATAGAGCGCCCCCTGGAAGACTGAAGGAGGCCCACAGCCAAGCTCCCTACAGACCACCTCTGCATCTTGCTGGTCAAAGTCAGCTTCACACACTGAAGACCAGCTCTGGTTAGACTTCACCTCCAGTCTGCCTGAACACAGACTGGAACCATTCAGCAGCCTGACAGAGTCTGGAGAGATCAGAGAAGATCAAACAGAGAGATCAGAGACAGCAGACACACAAGGAAAAGATGGCAACAAACAACTATTCATTCATTCAAAGATGAGACTGTTTGTCTATTTATTGGTGGGACAGTATTATACTGTTATATCAGGATTAGCTGGTAGAAACCACAGCAGAGACATGTGGGTTATTAGAGACCCAGAGATTAGCGAAACTGAGCAGCAGCCCAGATGTTCCTGGCACTAGCCTGTTTTGTTCTTATGTACACATTCTCTATATCAGTGAACTAGAATCACTGTAAATCAACACTCACTACCTGCAATCTGCAAAGCATAGTGACCCCATTAAATATTAAGCAAAATGATCATACTCGGAGAGTCAGCCTCCTTTGCATAATTCTCAATTGACCACAATATTCTCCCAGTGAAGCATTACTTTTCATGAAAGTATGTTGTATACCTGAAAATTAATGTCATGCGACTGTAATGTGGAAAGCAGAATCTTAACCCCAAAGCAGGACAGTTGAAACAGGAAATAAACTTAAAACAGTCTTAGCTGGCAACTGACAGAATAGCAAAAATAACACCAAGGCAAGGCAGGATCAAACTGACAGAAAAAGCAGGACTAGAGGGAGGGATCATGAGAAAGAACCAAGAAAAAAAATGACAGAATTAATATAGAAGGTGATGAGAGCAAACTCAAAATACTGGGGAAGAGAGCTGAGCGAAATTGGGCAAGGGAAAGTAAAACACAACACAACATACATGAAACAGTAAATGACTAACACCAGGACCAGGACAAAGACACACCAACAGGACAGAAATAAACAGAGACCACCAAGACAGGAGATAGTGTCATGATTCGCTGTGTGGCAGGCAGGATAAAGGACCCAAAAGCAGGACTCGGAACATGGAGGAAGGAACTGAAAGAGGCAACTTTACTGTGCTGTATAAACTCGGATGCCAAAACGCAGGGAGGCAGAACATATAAACTGGGAAACTAACTTAGAAATGGAAACCTAACAGACTAAACACTAAGAAACTAACAAATCACACTTACACAGGAGAGGGGGTCAGCATGAGGGACAACGGGAAAACAGGCAGGGGATGACAGAGGACTAAAATACATGACTGAGTAATCAGGAAATGAGAGACAGAAAGGAAACACAGCTGGTACTAAGACAAGGAACAGAAGCTGAACATAGACCAGAACTGTCAAAATAAAACAGGAAGTACAGGTGTTAAAAGAAATAACAGCAATAAGTTTGTCTGCATGAAGACCTACATATAATCTTTAGTGAAACATATAATCTTTAGTAAGTTGATTATACAACTAGTATGTGTATTAGAGAAAATTATTTTTATTATTATGTCTTCTGTATGACCAAAGTATGTTTGCAAGATCAGCAGAAGCCTTCAGCAAACAGTCTCTCTTATCGGGTTGCAGACTAAAAGAGATTTACTGCCGCCTGAGTTCCCAGCTTCAAGAATGTCTGCTGATGTGTTTCTCACAACATAACTTGGAGTTGTTTTGTATACCGTGTCTAGTGTCTCCGCAGTTTGAGATATGTGCTTCATCCAATCACTGTATGACAAGTTTTTGTGTAACTATTTGTAACTATAAAATAAAGAAACGGACAGTCACAGGCGCGAGTCCCCGAACCTTGCCTCAGCTGCACGTCGCACTGAGGTCAGCTCTGAGACTGCCCGTGTACACGATAAGAATTTGTCTGTGTCTTTTTCTGCCCCAAAGGGAATTCTCCTGACAACAGGACAGACACAGAAACCCTCACTTGATACTGAACAGAGGGAACACTGAGTACAGTGACAGGGGCGATAAGAGACACGACTGACTGGAGAACAAGAAACAAAAGGTCAGAACTAAACCTACGCTAAACATGGGAGCACCAGAACAAAACCTAAGGACTAGAATTAACAGAGGAAAGAAGGACTAGAGTACTAAAACAAACTAAAACACTAGTAATCATAAACCATGAAGTCACAGACAGATTAATAATAATAAAAATAATAAAACAAACCCAAAACTGGGTCACTGACCCAGGAATGTGACAGATAGAGACACAGAGTCACGACTGGGGAGACAATCATGGAGATAGTCCAGGACAGACAGCTAACCAACTAAAAGTTGGAATGATTAGCATAAACAGTATACTGTCAGTGTAGAAAATGGAAATCAGCCAGGACAACTCATGAAAAATCTAATGATATCTGGTTGAATTCAACAGTAAACCTCAGAGCAACGGTAGCTAAGATCAGTTGATCACAGCCTGCTGTATATTAAGAAAACCTACTGAAGATCTCAATAGAAATTATTGTGAGCTGTGATTCTTTTTAACACACTAGGCCAACTACAACTGATTTTAGGGTTTCCCCACCTGCTGAATAAGTTTTTAACAGCGCCCATGCTCATTTCCCTGTTTAGAAACAAAGTCACCCTCTACAATGTAGTCAACAGGACATAGAGCTATTTTTGATTTTTTCATCTTGTTCTCTGTTTATGTTCTGCTTAAGATAAGATAAGATAAGATAAGATAAGATAAGATAAGATAAGATAAGATAAGATAAGATAAGATAAGATAAGATAAAACTTTATTAATCCCTCGGGTGGGTTCCTCTGGGAAATTCGGGAAATTCTGTGCTTAAGTGATTCAAGCTGAGTTCATTACTTATGATTAAAATGTACACTGAAATAAAGTATGTATTCCCTACTACTACTAATGTTGGCTTATTATTACTATATCTGCCAAAGAATTTGTTTTTGCCACCTCTGCTGGTGATCAACTTACCAGAACAATGAAGTTCTGTGATGACAGGTGAGTCAACTGATCTTGCACAATGCCTTGGAGAAGATCCATTCTGAACACAGTCAGCTGTGATTCCCCATTTTAATCTATGTGAAGACTCATCGTTTTGTTCTATGGAAACAAAAGAGCCACAATCCAGATTCGCACAGACAATTACGGCTGTCTGTGGCATCCTATCATAGATTTCCACTGGTCTCCATTCTCCCAAATGTTTTAGCTCCAGTGTACCAGCACAGTGATTAGATCCTCCCTCCAACCTGAAAACATCATTATCTGAGCAGAAAGCAGAGAGTCATCAGTAAAATAATAAAGTGGGTTGCACCAGATCAAAGCTGCAGCTCCTCTTCTACCTGAGCAGGTGAGTCCAACAGCTTTGCCAGGTGAGCAGCTGTTTCTAGCTGAGTCTGAGCTTCTACAGTCCAGGAGAGAAGACTCATGGCCTCCACACTGGAACTCTTTGCCCCACACTGGAGCCTCCACTTCTCCATAGAGCTCCCCCTGGAGAACCAAAGGTGGTCCACAGCCAAGCTCCCTACAGACCACCTCTGCATCCTGCTGGTCAAAGTCAGCTTCACACACTGAGGACCAGCTCTGGTTAGACTTCACCTCCAGTCTGCCTGAACACAGACTGGAACCATTCAGCAGCCTGACAGAGTCTGGAGAGATCAGAGAAGATCAGACAGAGCTGCTGCTGAAAATCATC
>VUQR01036477.1:4841-31476 GCA_015108515.1 Hemichromis elongatus
CACACACACACACACACGCGCACACACACACACACACACACACACACACACTAACATCAGCACTATATGCTCGCCACAAACTGATGCCCTCACCTTAACCTTTAGCAAAGATATGACACTGGAATATAATTATTCGTGCTATGAGAGATGAAGTGTTTCCACCATATTAGTCGTATTCACACACACACACACACACAACACACATACATTTCCACATTTGCAATGATCACCATTTCCCCCCCTGCTGGCGCTGGCATCGGCATGTCAGATAAAAACATTATAATTAGAGAGTGTTATCTGACAGGAGCGTAGATCTGAATGCCGTGGGCGAGGTCGTTTTGTGTAGATGAACAGACGATTTGTCAGAAAAGATGAAATGATCCAGCGCAGTAAACTGGAAGCAGAACACACTTCATACATAGATACTCCTTTTATTTCATTTTTTTTTTTAAACTTTTAAACTGAAAAATACAAACGAGAACACAAATCAATGAATTAAACGTTAGATATCACATCAAAACAAGTCACTTACACACCCTGGGGTCAGTTGTTTTTCCTACATTTAGAGTTTCTTATCTAGTTTATCCAGATCTGAGTTATTATTATAACTACAGGCTACTTTTGAATGTCTCCTAGTTTGTCTTTGTCTCTGTCTCAGTGATTATTTTGATTTTGTTTTTCTTCCCTGGTCTCGTTACTCCAGCTTTCTCCACCTTCCTGTGTGTATGCATTGTCTCAGTCTCCCTTTGTCCCTCACTGGAAACTCCAGTTATACTGGGTTTCCCAGTCTTAGCATTATTGCCGGTTTAGGTTCCAGTCGGTTTATGTTTCTACAAAAAGGTTGATTCTGTTCATCTGGACGTGGCGTTTTCAGGGGGAGAAACATTTCGTACCTAATCCTCATCCAAGTGACTTCTTCAGTCTCAGCTGACTGAAACTAGCGCCACTGAATGAACCATGAGCTGTGAGGTCAGTTCTAGTTTTATGTTTCTAGTTTTCCTTTTTCTATTCCATGTTTTGCTTCATTGTATCCCATTTATCAGTCGGAATAAAAGCCTCTCTTTCATTTTACCCTCCTCTGTGTATTTGTGTTTCGGTCTTTACAGTCATCTCCACTGAACCTGACGCCCGTCCTCTATATGTGATTCATATCATAGGAAAAGTATTAAAAAAGAAGAAGAAAACATTTCAATTGCTTCTACTGTTGTGAAAGAAAACAAGAGCAAAACAAAAAGTAATTACTTTCAACTGAAGAAATGTTTTCCTTAATTTCCGTGCTATAAAGCAAACAAATTATCCTTCCATTTTCCGGTTTCCATTTTCTCTCATCCTCCTCACCCCTTTCTTTGTTTCCTTTTTCCTCACTTAACCTTTCTCTTGATCCTCCTTATTTTCTCTTAGTTTCCCCCGTTTCTTCCTTTTGCCCATTCATTTGAATCCTTTCAGTAGATTTCTTTTTATTAGCCTTTTTTCCCCTCACAATCAGACCATTCTCATGCTCGCACAAAGTCACTGAAACAAAAAGCTAATAACTACAAGGAGTTTATCTTAAAGCAGGAAAAAATGTTTACACTTTTATTTTTACCCTTATAGTTTTCAGCTCCAAAAACAGAAGGGATGAGAACCCACACAGACAAAATGTAAGAATCAAGTAAATGTTTGATTTGATTGTTAGATTTCGACAAAAACAAGTCCATTGAGCTCGGTCTTAGTCATCTATCTGCTCATCTGTTCCAGCAGTTATGAAAATTAAAATGTAAAAGGGTTCTGATGGGAGATTCAACAGTAACATTGTAACTAATTACAACCAAGCTGTGCTTTGAAGTGCAATGGTTTCCTCTGCTTTAAATTAAGGGAGTTGATTTTTCCATGCCTCCCTCTGCTTGTCCTGGGAAGCAATCCAATCCAGCTAAGAGATGTAATCTGTGCAGCGTGTCCTGGATCCATCACGATGCCTCCTCTCAGTGGAAAGTGCCCGAAACTCCTCATGTAGTAGGGGTCCATGAGGCGTCCAAGTCAGATGCTCAGACCACCTCGAATGGCTCCTTTCAGTTTGGAGGAGCAGCAACTCTCGCTCAGAAGTTTAGTCGAGACACCCTTCAGAGGAAGTCCTTTTCCACGGTTTGTATCCACGATGTCGTTCTCGTGACCATAGTTGAGAATAGGAACAGAATCATTATCGGCCAGTAAATTATCACCTTTGTGTTGAGGCTCAACGCTCTCGTCACAGCAACATAGTCTGTGGAAAATCTAGTATTTTGGAGGTTTTTTATTATTTTTTTTTACATTTCCAAACTGATCAGATCATGTTTCTGGGCTGCTGACCTAGTCTTTAATGATACCACCACAGCAGTTGTTTAGGTTGGTAAAGTAAAATTTTCTTTATATAGCACCTTTCAAGATAAAATCAAAAAGTGCTTCACAGAAGCTCAAAGAAAAATCAACCAAAGGCAAGTTTACAACTCTGATATAACTGATGGCTCAAAGGCACTTTACACCAGCCAGTGAACACATATCACCAGCAGCCAGAGTCGTCAGCTGTATGCGCTCCGTGGTTTGGAAGCACACAGTCTGATGCACAGTCCCTTCAGTGTTTCATGTAGACGAGACCCGAGGAACTGACAGGGAGAGTGAAACGGTTAAATTAACATGTCTGAATCCCGTGTCCTTAAATAAATATTAGTGCAGCTTAAAAGTTGGATGAATACATTTAGTGACCAAACTTCAAAGGCTGGCTATGAGTCCGCACGTGGAATTAATGACTTTATTTGACTGGAACAAACCATGCCAAATATGCGCCGATGAATTTTGAACAAAAGCCTGCAGCGTCTTCCTGTGAATGCTGTGGGAGGACTAATGAGATGAGAGATGAAAAACAAGTCTGTTTAATTTTTTTTGTCTCTAAGGTCACGCAGTCATTACTAAAAAATATTAAACTGGCTGCAGATTATGTCTCTGACACACCAAATCTGCCTTTAGAGCTCGATGAATGAAGGTTCATTCTTTGTTTTCACAGATGTGATTTTCATCTGTGTAATTTAAATGCATACGCATATTCAGCCTTGTGCCTTAGTCAAACTAAAGTTTTGATTTCAGTTTACGCAGCGAAGCTGTACCGTTAAAATTTAAGAGACAAACGCTGACAAGTTGATTTCTAAAGGGTAATTTTAAAACATTCACAGTAAAACGTTCTTCAGAGACAGAGCATCAGAGCTCATTCAGCTCCTTAGTAATTACATTTGCTCCAACCCTTTGTATTCTTCAGTCACTGTCTGCTGTTATGATGTATTCACCGTGTTAGTCGTGTGAAAACAGTCGTCTGATCTGATTTTGAACTCTGGATTTTGACAGCCAATGTTATACTGAAAATATAACCTTGTGCTTGGAAGTAAGTAATAGGAACATATTTTAAGAACCACCTTAAAGCCCTTTCTTTTCTCCCCGACACTCAGTGTAAGAAACGTTGAATCATAAAGCTTTGGCTGCCCACAACTGGAAACCACAAGCTCGTCCTTGGCTGTGTTAAGAAAATCCAGTTTATGAAAGAATATAGACTGAGAGGCTTCGTGACCCAGCGTCAACCGAATGTCTCTCCAAAGCTGAAATATTTTAAACTTATAACATTCTTTTGGCAAGTTTGCATAAATCTGTATGGATATTCAGCACGTACAGTGTCAGTATGACTATTTCTCAACTGTGAGATTTGTTTTTTTGGAGTCGTGTGTTTCCCCCCCCTTAACCCTGAGTCAACCACATCTAGCAGCTGGGACATATTTAAAGATCGCATTAATTACAGGATAATATAGGAACACCCACTCTAGTTCTGCACGGAGCATGTGATAGGTTCCTAATTTTGAAATTAAACTTTAATGTTTTACTGTTTTGTCTATTTTGGACAGGAAATTCAAAATGATGGGCGTGTGACAACTTAGACTACTGCATAATATTTCTGTCACAGGTGGAAAGAGAAGCGTTCTAAGTGTGATCCTAGCATGAGCCACAGATGACAAGAAAGCGTCACGTGCTGCAGCGCATTAGGAGAAATCCTCAAAGCTCAAGGATTTCTCCGTTGTTTCCAGCTTTATATGCATCTTGTCAGAAAGTTTTAAATGCATTGCATGATCTAATTTACTGTGACTTTCAAACTGCTCCTCTGTTGCAGACTGTAACAATCTTTCGCTGGAGTTGTTGTCGTTCCCGTTTCCCCCCGGGGTGTACAAGGGACAGCAGAAATTTAATAGGCTACCAACTTACTCCTCACTTTCCAGGATGAGTCATTACATGAAGTTCTCATCTGAGCTTAAAGGCAGTTTAGACATTTTAGTGTAGTTTTCAGACCAAAGGCAGTACAATCCAAAACAACCCAGATGGTCTCATAAATTAAAAGCATGGAACTGATCCCTGAGTGGTATGTTCCTTGGAGGCCTGTACTGTTTAATGAGCGTGTGCACTGGCACTGCATTTGTGTTTGCACATGTATTCTGGTGCATGTAACTGTGCACACTTCCGTCGGTGCTGTTGTTAATGAGCTGATGATGGACTGCAGTTAGCCGTCGTCAGTGACTGGATCATGTATTTGTTCTTATTGCTAAGGCTGTGAGGTACTTCCCACTTTTATGAAGCATTCGTAAAGCTGTCAGTTGGATTTCTAGTCGGTGAGCTCCAAAACAACAGGTCAAACACATCCCCACCAGGAAACGGTCTCAGCAGAACAGAAGTAATTTCATCTGATGCATTCAAACATCTGTCAGTTTTTGATTTGACGAACGGTAACTAACGGGAATCTCGCTGAAGCCAAAAGCGGAGAGTGAAGGTTGTTATATGCTCTGGGAAACGGAGACCAGAGTTTGTTTAAAATCATTTATTATGCACGTTCTCCCAAGACCGAGCTTGACATGATAAACTGGAAAAGTATACTTTAGTTCTGCAGTCTAGTTACCTCGCTGAGGAAAATATTTTCTTCAAATTAAGATTCCCCGAGCAACAAGTTCGAAAACCTGTCCTGTGCTTTTGTATTTGAGCCAGGAGAGTTAGCGTAGCCCGTGTGAAGAAACAAAGAAAATCATTATTCACCGCAAGTTTAACTGAACACTGATGACGGCTGCTTTTACTCACTTCATTCACTTGAAAACTAGAACCTCTGTCTTGTGTGTGTCCCTGCAGGAAACTGGCAAAGTCCACTCTCGTGCTGGTGCTGGTGTTCGGCATCCACTACATCATCTTTGTTGGGATGCCTCATACATATCAGGGTCCAAGCTGGGAAATCCGAATGTACTGTGAGCTGTTTTTCAACTCATTTCAGGTACTTTCTGTTTTACGCAACATGTAATGAGCGCTTCACATCCACTTCTTCCTGTGAAAAATGCACCGTCACAGCAGCAAACACACCGGGTCATTTGTGCTCAGACTGTTGGCGGTCCATCAGCGGAGGACAGTTTTGCTGCATAGAGCGAACACATTTTTCATGGTCTCCTGCCTGGCCGCTTGGACTCGCTCAGCGTTGGACCTGTTCCATAATATTTTGGCCACTTTTAGGAAAAATAAAATCGCACGAAACATTTTCCTAAATTTGCAATTTTTTTGTGGAAACTTTCAGCCAGTCAGTCCAAGCATTATTTGGCAAGTTGATGCCAACTGTGCCGTCCCCGACAGCTAGAGGGGGTCTACAGTGAAGATGGATAATTTACACTGGCACACACAAGCTCTTTATATCTATTCCAAGGTCGCAGGCATCTGTTCCATCTGCTGCCTAAATAAGCCAGAGTAAAACCACAATCGCACGCTGCACAGCGAGTAGTGAAAGCATCAAGCAAGCGACTTTTACTCATGAGCATATCCAGCTTGGCAGTTTTTAATAATGATTCCACTCTTTCAAGGCCACACACACCGACACATTTCAAACGCCTCACCACAAATCCATTAAAAACCAGTCAATTAACAGTATCACCAGTGCTCCTGCATTTTTAATGACAGTACTGTTAGACCCGTCTCGGCAGTAACAAAGTGAGTGACAGAGATTTTACAGTGCTCCTGGAATCAAGAGGCTCGTACCACGACGGCGGCTCTAAAGAGTTAGCATTTAGAAAAGCCTTTAATCACTGCTGTCGCACTGCACAAGCATTTAAAGGCAGATTGTTATAGATTCTGGCCAAATGATAATAAGCACTATTACACACACAGAAAAGTAGATTTCTTTAAGCTCTCTGACATGTTCAAAGATGTTTCAAAAGTGAATCCATCTAAAATTGAAATGTGTTTGCCTCTGGTAGTGTACATAAAGTTTAGTGTGTGGTGGATGTGATCTGAGCAACAGTGACTTACTGAGAATCTCAAACTGTTGGCTGCCAACAACTGAACTGAAAGTTTTACTTTTTATGTTGTGTAAAAAGCGTAACATGAAAAGACCCCACCCTCCCACACACACGCACACAATGCAAACAGTGTGTGTGTGTGTTTGATAATTCACAGGGGACACACAGTTTGACATCTTCAACTTAAAAATTCATAGAAGATGAAGAGATTAGTCTCTGTCTGCGCAGTCGATTTAGAGAGAGACATTTGCAGTCAGTGAAGTGATGATTGGAAGTATCGGGAGGTCTGCATGTGATTACATCATTGCTCAGCTGTTTCTGTGCACAGCTGGGATTCTTGGTCTGCGTGTTTGGACAGCTTTTCACATGCTGTATGCCAATAATGAAAGCCTTCAAAATAAAGCTCATATTCTACACTGCAGGAACTTTGTGGTTCCTTGATTTTAAATCCATTAAGGATGTCTACACAGACAAATCTGTATCTGTGTGCAAATCATCATGGTTACGATCGCGGTTATTTATTTATGTTTATGTCCAGTTCCATTATGATTGGAGTGTACAAGGATCCATAAGTCACATGTCAGGCACTTTCAGAAAAATAACTGAGTCGTGGATATTTTATCACTTACACATCAACACGTCAGCTCACTTTTTACATTTTTTATTTCATGGATCGGGATTGGCCACAATTATCTTCTCCAAAAGACTCTGGGTGACTGTCAGCGACAGGAACGCCATTCATTATTCAGTGAAGCACCTTCATAATGACATTGAGTGCTGCCTAAATTTAAACGAGCAGTTTATAATTACATGTAAGTGGGGTTGAGCCCTTTCCTGGGTGTGAACTAGATTAACTAACATGCATGAACAGAGTTTATTTTCAGCTTGGCATGCACAATCAGAAAACATGTTAACAACATGTTTGTCATAAATTTATAGCTACTGTTTGAAACTGCTGAAACCTTATGCTTCAGCATAATAAATAAATGAGGCCTTTAATGGGAAAAATTTAAAATGTATGAAACTCAAATGTACTCAAAAAGTAATTATAGAAAAGAAAACAGGGTTAATGGAGGTCACTATACAAAATTTCTTATTTTTCCCTACAGTTGTTTTTTTTTACTGGCCGTCTGCGGAGATGAGGTTGTTTCATAATTCGCTGGGTTTTTTTTTAACTAGTTTCAATTAAGTTTACACATAAGTCTTTTGCACATTATCCACTGTCTTTTAAGTATTTTATGTCACGAGCGGGAGCAGGGACTCAGGCGCGGAGCAGGCTGACGTTCCAAACAGTTTATTTACAGACACCAGTGCAGAAGGGAATCCAGGGCTCCAAGGGTCCAGGGGAAGCTCACTCTCACACTCGTCCTTGTCACTCACTCACGTACACGCAGAAGGCAGGGTCGCAGGTCCAGGAGGGAGACGGAGAGAAAAATCACGAGCACGAAAAACCAAAGTAGCACAAGTTCACGGGAGCTGAGAAGATCACTAACGTTACTAGCTTAATCATCCAGCGATGAGAAGACTCGCCTCCCAACCTTAAGTAGCGAGTAACTGATGATCGCCGATCACGAACAGGTGTGTGGCCAGAGGTGGGAGCCCGCAATGAGCTCCGCCCCGGCAGACAGGAGAGAGCGAGAGACACAAAACATATGTAGCCCTGTGGGGTCAGCCAGGCAGACACGGGGACCATGACATTTTATAATAACCCAGACTTCAGGCACATTTACTTACATTTTTCTTATTAACTAGTCAACCATTTATTACGACGACCACTCAACACTCACGAACTTCTGATAGTCGTGTGATCATAGTTCTTTGTAGTAAAGGTGCATTTTTGTCTTCCCTCTGAGGTCACTGATTGCTCAGCAGGATCACAGTAAATTACACAGCAGACCCAATGTGTAATTAACAAGAACCTAATAAATGAAAAAGGATTAAAAAATAAGACGTTTAAAACTTTGGTAAAAGGGAAAAGGTCAGACAAACTAATCTGACATGTTTGTTCCAATATGGGTGATTTTTGGCACTTATTTGGATCTTGCATTATTAGTCCTGTGTAATCGAACACTCGGGGTTCTCAGCTTAAAATATATGTTTTATAATAACAGCTGACACAGTAGAGTGGTAAACATGATGCCGTCTTAATGTCAAATGTAGCTGGTTGAATTGAAAATGACCATGCAGTTTAAAAAAACTGTTGACAGTTAAATAACGACGTTAAAGACACGTAAATAGTTGTGTTTTTATTACATTTTACACAACTTGGGAAAATTAAATAAAATTGTAAAGAAAACACTTAAACATAAATAGATAATGTAAATGTCAGCTTTAACATTACTCTGATTTACCAGCAGAACAAAACAGACTGTCATTGCTTTAATAAGTACTTTCATTCACATAACACTAGAAACAAAGACCCCAGAGGACAGTCGTGAATAATTGTCTCTCTTTTAAAAGTGAATAGTCGTATTAAAATGTTGGCAGCATCGACTAGGGTAAGCAAAATAGACCCAGTCTCAGTGCCACTAAAGTCAGGCTTAGGTAGACGTGACTGTGTGAGGAGTCTGTTTGACAGTCATCGTTTCATGTTTCATTTCTGTCATTATTCCAAAATGACAGTAACTTCAGAGCCCAGAGGATTCACAAACAGGAAGCATGACTCAGTAACTTTCTTTACTTTGCAGGGACGAAGTCTTATTAAGGCTGGGGGGGGCATTCGGTTTTCAGGTGGTCTGCTTGGCCATCGCAGGCTTCTTGATACTATATCTCAGGAATGCCTTAAGGGAAATTCTTCGTATTTGGCACAAACTTTGACTTGGCCTCCAGGATGACGTGATTAAAATTTAATTTGACTGCAACTTCAGTGGTTGGCAGAGTCACACAACTGCAATGCAGCATTTCTAATTTACAGAATAAAGGATATGCATGTAGAGCAGTTCTCAAAGGCTAAAGAGACAGGAGGTGTTTGGAACATTGTATCAGCTTCAGAATCCGCAAAGGGTCATGTACCTGTTTTGTTAGCTGCCTGTGGGAAGATTATTCTACCTTATTAACAAATGGAGCCCAAAAGCTCTGATCCATGTTTAATAATGTGCAGCAACATCCTTAAATTATGCTATTAGGAGGCCATATTTAACCAACCAGTACAAAGGAACTGTCTTTTTTTCTATTAACCAAGACATTTTATGATTTTTTTTAATTAGGTCGATGTGTGTACCTATGCCAGCTGAAGCCAAAACAAAACACCATGCTTGAATTCGTGATGGGATCCAGAGATGCAACAAAAACACAATTTTCTGCCAAAATGAGCACAAAAATGATGCACTGCCCCCCGATGAGCCAAATAACCCTCAGCTGCATCACTTCATCCACCTCAGTGTGAGCGCCTTTATTCGAAGCCACAATATTATCATGGAGGCAAAAATTGCTCAATGTGTAAAATTAAACACATTCACTCACAAACATCCATCCATTACTGCTCAGTTATTGCATTTATCTGCATAAATACTCTAAATAAAAGTAATCCTTTAGATAAAAAATAAAGTTAAGCTACATGCAGATGTGAAGAAAGATGCTAAGTATCATTTAAATGGAAGTGAAGTCTGGACAGATGCTAAGCGACCCACAGGGCTAGATTAACCTGCTGGGAGGCCCTGGGGTGGAAATTATCTGCCAGGCTCTTACTCACCTCAGTTCCTCCAATTCTCTTTTGCATGGATGAGTGCTCCCAGCCTCCAGGTTTGGTATGATTGGTTTTGCAAGTGACAATTAATTTAAAAAATGCATTTACAAAGATGCACTCAAGCACATTAGTGTAGTGATAAAGGCCTGAAGTGTAATGGATTTTTTGGAGTTAACCCATTACCCTTGTGAGGTGTCACTGGATCAGAAGGCCTGGGAAAAGTTCTGTCACAGTAAAGAGAATATGATGACCTCTGTTTGCTGATTGTGCCGAGCTTTCTGGATTTACAAACGGTCGCAATGACTCCCCGGCTGCTTTTAGATATGGTATGGATAAAAGTATTGGGCCATAGATCTTAATCTTTGAAATCAGGCGTTTTCAGCCTCATTGCCACAGGTGGATAAAATCAAGCACCTAGCCGTCTGCCTTTGCAAACATCTGTGAAACAATTGGTTGTTCTAAAGAACATTAAAGCTGTGCTGTAATAGCATGCCACTGTTTCAGTAACTCATGCATGATTTTTATGCGATATTGCAGATATTGCAAACGGGAAGCATTTAGGAAACACAGCAAATATTACTGTTCCAAACCTTCTCTGGCATTAACATCAGCACAGAAACTGTCCACCAGGAGCTTCATGGTATGGGCTTCTATGGCTGAGCAGCAGTGCTTTGCATAGGTGGCGCTGTACTTTAGTCCGTGCAGTCTGTCATTAAGGTTTTGATAGAAGGGCATTCATGAAACTACGTCTTAGTTGGACCATCACGTCTGCTGGCACGTACCTTCACTCATTCTCCTTGGTATTATCGATATTACTGCCTGGTTTCATTTTAAGACAACATCAACTGATTTCCTTTAGCTTCACATTTCCATAATATTATTTTATTAGAAACAGATTTTCTGTTAAGTACGTGTAAAACCTTTGGGCAGTACACACCTAGAAAACAAACCAGTAGATGAACATCCATCCACCCATCTGGGCTGTCATAGGGAACATCGTGGACAGTCTATCAGACAGAGGATGACCATTCACACTCACATTCACACCTAAGGCGGCTTAAGAATCACCCAAACATGTGTCTCTGGAGTGTGGGAGGAAACTGCTCCACAGAGAGAGGCCAGACGGGCTCTCATCCATCGCTGTGTCAGGGTCTCTGTGCAGCCTAGTAACACTATAAGCTGCACTATATTATTTCCACTTCTGTTATAAGTACGTGCTTCTTTCGATATAAGATAAATGTCTCTGATCCTCTGAATCCTTTTTTTTTAAATCAAGTTTTTATTTTGTCTCCTGTTTTTGAAATGCAGCATCTAAAGCTCATCATTGTAAAACATATATTTCTTTATTCTTTGGTAACATTTTTGGGAATGAAATTTGCTACAAAGACTGAAATAGGTAACCTTCTATCGTGATTTCAGGGGCGATGATTGTGCTAAAGAGATTAAATGGGTAATTTTTCATATTAATTTGCTACAGTATTTACCTCAAAACAATATTTCTTAAATGAGTGGTTGTCAACCTGGTGAGCTGATTCTTATAAGACACGTTGGTGTCTGTGCATTTTTAAAGTTCCTGTTTTTTTGACAGAATATATTCTTATTCAGTTACCGTCATGATGACATTTTCAGTAAAATCTGAAACCAAAAATCGTTTGTTTGTTTTGGCTTTTCAGAGATTTACCACCAAGATGTCTCTCACGAGTAAAGTTGGGCATCACGACGTGCACACACACCCAAACACAAACGAGCGTGCAAACACAGATTGTCTGTAGACGCGTTCATAATTCATAACTGTGTTTAAAAACTTTCTGGTTCAGTGAACAGAAGAACAGAAGGAGCTGCTCTGGAGAGACATCAAGAGCTTCTTTATTTTAATTAGATAAACGCTGGAAAAACAGAAAAACCGTCTACATCCTCGGTAAACATGAAGCCGTCATTTTGAGCTAAAATGTATAAAATCGAACGTCTATTTATTCAAGTAATTGTTTATGAAAATGTGCTTGGTGTTAACTGAGTGTATCGAGTAAATTTCATTTGACCAGATTCCATTAAGCTGAACATTTTACACTCGAGGCATCAAACTGCGGTTGACCACCAGAGGGCTCCACTCACACCCAGTGTTGAGGAAGTGGTTGTTACATTACATGAAAAATTCTTCATTTTTAAATGTATGTAAAGCAAAGTGATATTGACTGGTTACCTGCAGCATCACTGGGATCTTGATCAAAACACTATTTGATAAAAGTCTGTGATCGTCACGCTAAACAGTTCACAACTTATTTTTTTCCATTTTTCTTTTCAGGGCTTCTTTGTGTCAATAATCTATTGTTACTGCAATGGAGAGGTGAGTAGACTACACTTGACAGAAGCACTACGACAGCATGACTGGAGACCGTGTTAGAATAGATTCACCAGCTGCTGTCGCTGTCAACATGTTGTTGATGCTCCAGATAAGATAGACTCAGTTTTTACTAAATCACTGTATAATTTCATGGGAACTCAGTACTAATGGGCCTGACTTGAAGTTAGTTTTTATTTTGATCACAACTACACAGCTGCAGAGTTGTGTGACTGCGTCTTTCACAACACACTGTTGTGTCCACAGACAGACGTCAGGTTTTTGTACGCCTGTCTGAGCGCTGAAAGCGGCCTTTGTGGTAGTTCCTCCTACAGCTGGTGTCGGGATCACAATTTGTCGTGATGACACACTCGGAGACACACAAACAGACTGACAACATGAAAACAATTCCAGCCCCGCTGATGCAGCTGCTGATATCTCCTACAAAGGGTTTAATTACTCTGGCGGTACATGTAATCTGTGGTCAGGCTGATGAAGCGTGTTTTTCTCCGTTCGTCTGTGCTGCCATAGTATCTGACTCTTTATTATCTCACTCTGCACCGAGAGTGCAACGCTCAGCACTCTCAGTGCAGAATTAAAGTTTCCATTTCTGACACTTTTACCTTTAAAAAAAAAAACGTCTCTCTTTTTATGCTTTCGTTCACTTTCCCTTCGTGGTCCTCATTATCCTGCGGAGCACTCCTTTTTATTCTCCGGAGCCTTTCAGAGTCACTAAAAACCAAATAACGCCAAATTAAACTGAAGGTTTTTATGTTCTGTTGAATAAAAGCGCCATAAAGCAATTTGTTATTTTGTTATTAACACTGAGCCAAATGACTCATGTAACGTAAAAGGGTCTCAGCCAACACTTGGAATTAGCACCCTACTCTGCTGCTCCGTGGAGCTCTAAGCTGCTCCTAATGCACTGTTCTAGTCATCCAGCCCACGCGCTGCGTGTACAGTTGAATCTTTTTCATCTGCCTGCATATAGGAAAGTGTAGGCTGCCGCGTCCAGCACACAATCTCGAGCGTTTGATACCAGGGGACGCATAAAAGCAGTAAATTCACGTGTAGGACTGTGCGTACACACAAAGGCAGAGATGTGCATACACGCTCTAGTCGTCAGATTTATACATTCATGCGTACGCCGGGTCCTCTTTTTGAAATG
Organism: Hemichromis elongatus; assembly: GCA_015108515.1. NCBI lineage: Eukaryota > Metazoa > Chordata > Actinopteri > Cichliformes > Cichlidae > Hemichromis > Hemichromis elongatus. The sequence continues at coordinate 18,344 of VUQR01036477.1, forward strand.
CCTCTTGCATAGCAAGTTATTAGACATGGCGATTAGGACTGCATCAAGAGAGAAGTTTATTTTCCTCGTAGTGAGGAGTGGAGAAAATGTTTTTTGCTGTAGGTTTAGTGATGGAATAAAAAATGAGTTGTGACATTTGGAGCAAAGAACTCTGGCAAGAACAAAAAACTAAAAATTATGCGAGTCAGCTTTGTTTCGTACACAATTCATGCACATTAGTATTATATTTATTTATATGTCTACAGTACATTTGTAGCATTCATTAAACCTTATTTAGGGGCATTGTTCGTGTATTCAGAGGGTTATAACTTATTACTGCATGTTCATACAGTATTGTCCTATTTTGAATCCCCATATATCATTCCCTGTATACTGTTAATTCAAACAATGGGAGTAAGAAACAGTTTGAAATAGCTCTACATAGCATTATTATCACTTTGCTCTGTAGATAAGTCTATTGACCTTGAAAGAAAGGTCAAATGCCAAATTTTAAATCTGTATACGGCGCTTTTAAATGTTGACAATACACACCACAGTTTTCTACTCCCTCAAAACGTTTTATCAGAAAACTTCCTTATCAGAGGTAAAAATAATGTGGTCTTTTCAGGCTTTGCTTTCTTTACAAAGTGTGTCCCCGTGCTACCTGTGCGACTGTCACACAGTGTTAGTGGACATCATTCCTTTAGAAATACCTTCATGAGTGGGAAAAGGTGGTTTCTGTGTTTGCAAACGGTGTTTATAGGAGGAAGCGATGCTACTAAAATATTGAATTAGGTGTTTGTTTGATAGGTGACCTGCATGTCCCGGTTTGGGTCGCACAGAATATCCCAGCTGGCGCCGAGCGAGATGCAGCTTGCATCCTCGTCAGTTAACTTGACGGTCACAGAGCTAACACAGAGAGGCGGCCTGCCACATTGACCCTAATACCTGCACCTTATTTAGAATCACCAGTTAAACTAACAAGCATGTCTTTGGAAGACTACCTGCAGAAAACTGCAAAACATGTAATTTACACACAGGAATGTAAGCGACGACAAGATCTGAACCAGGGACGTGCATGCAGTCTGGGTACTCTGATGTTTTAAACAAAATGAAACGGTAGTCGTAACGAGAAACCAGTGGTTAGAAAAGCATTCTGCACCTCAAAATGCCTCTTCTGCACTCTGATCTTTGAAAAAAAAAAAAACACCCAAAAAACAGCTTAATGTAACACAGGCTTTGTCCCCCCCCCCCCCCCATCCCCACAGGTCCAGACAGAGATAAAGAAAACATGGACACGGTGGAACCTTTCCTTTGAGTGGGAGGGGCCAGTTGTCTGCGGCCGCTACCGTTACGGGTCTGTGGTCGTAGGTCTGAACAACAACAGCACAAGCAGTCAGTCCCACCTGGCTGGCGCTGGGCCGTCCACACGCTCCACCACGCTCGTTTCCAGCCGCGTTTACCGGAGCACGGGTCCACCCGTGATCAGCATGCACGCCACCCTCCCGGGATACGTAATCAGTAACTCGGATCCATCCATACCCGAGGAGCCTGAGGACAGCGGTCCCAAGCGGGTGGATGATATCTCACTGAGGGAAAATTTGCCTGTTCTAAATATGAGTGGAACAGCTGACGATGAGGAGGAAACGCTGTAGCAGACATCTGATGTCAGAACAGGCCGTGGTAACCGTGCCAAACCGTTATTGAAACTCTGAAGGGATATGCACAAACACACCAAAAGAGGAGGAAAAACATGTCCCGGACATAAATAAGAAGAACTATCGTAAACTTTTTATACAGTACTGTATATTGTGAAGAAATGTTAACTGTTGTCATTGACATGCTGTTTTTGCTGCCAACGATCACCAAAATGTTCAATTCTACACACAGAGCCTTTAACAGCGCACACAGGTCAAAGGTCAGGGTGAAAAATGAAGAAACATCAACACAGTTTGACCAAAGGAAGTGAGCCGGAGTCACAGCCCCACACGTCACAGTACAGCCGACACTGTTAACGCGTCGGAGCGTAAGCAGGCGGGCTGATAAGTGGGACAAGTCGGCAACGCTGCTGCTGCACCAGTCCCTTTATCTGACACTGGCTTGTTACCTTCAGACATCTACAAATGACAGGGGGTGACTTTTGAGCACCTAGTTTTAAAAAAACGACTAAAATAATTGAGTAAAAAAATAAAACAGGTTTTTTTTTTCCTCAGGGAGGGCAACACCACAGTGCCCTCTATTGCCTCACAGCCACTGGAGCTCAGCTTGAAAATACGCTGCAGCGTGTTTAACAGCAGTCGTCCGACGTTATGGAGATTTCAGCATCTCTGAAGACTGTACTTTTCCAGCCATCACCTTGATTGTACAGTATATCACATGAGTGCCACATCCAAGGATAATGACAAGCTACGCTAGACTCGCACAGTGACGCAAAACTAGGCGTCATGGATTGGATGGTAGGGTAAAAATACAGCATGACAGCTAATGAGGGATAAAAAAAAAAAACCCACACATTATCTCAAAGCAAACTGAGCATTGATGAATCTTTGTTCTGGCAGACATGTTCTCTGAATTTGAGCATACAGTAGATGTTTTCTTTAAATAGCTACAAGCTCCATCGAATAGGCAATGGGCTCTACTTTCCTCCAGGTGTAAAACCAGCAGCTGCAGAAATGCTTAGAAAAGGTTTAGTGTGATATCAGCTTAAGCTATAACTATGCTTGTAATCACTTGTCTGAGTTGCTACATTAGTGTTTTCTCTACCTCAAACTGACGCATGTTAAAAAAAGAATGTATATGACAAAATACAGCATGTTTTCCATCTATGGCATCATTTCAGGAGTAAATGGAGCAGATCATGTCAGCTTTCATCTTCTTCATCATCTTCATCATCTTAAACATTACATTGAACCATTTTTTTTTCCTTTTATCTACCTCACGCTGATCTGTCCAAATGCAGTAAGTTCGACTGAGCTTTTTACCTCTGCTCCAGTTTCAGCTGTGAGGTGTTCAGGCGCAGGGTAAACGGTAGAAGGACAAAGCTGCTATGGCATCACCCACTGGTGTGTGAAGTCTTGTTATCCAGTGTTTTCACCATTTTGTTGTTTTAAAACATGAAGTGATGACCAAGGAGTTGATCTGCCTGGAGTTGTTCAGCCAACTTCCCATAGTGCCGAGGATGGAAGTACTCTCTGATGATCCTCTTTCCTCTGGAGAGACATCAAGAGCTTTCAGTCCCCCTATGGTCTTTTCAGTTGACCTCATCACCCTCTGCAGTTTTCCCTGTCAGCTACCGTGCAGCCGGTGTCACACAGTACCGCAGGGGAACTCCGGGCCTCAAGGGCTGATGTCCTGCAGGTTTTAGATGTGTCCTTGATCCAACACAGGTGATTGAACTGGCTAAATTACCTCCTCAACATGCCTTGAAGTTCTCCAGAGGCCTGGTAATGAAATAATCATTTGATCCAGGTGTGGTGATCCAGGTTGAGATCTAAAATCTGCAGGGCACCGGCCCTCGAGGCCTAGAGTTCCCCACACCTGCAGTAACGGCATGTGTTGGTGCACTCCCTGCTGTAGAGCAGTGGTCATCAGCACTCTGTCCTCCAGTACTCTGCTTGCAGACACATGTATTTGGCCTTGAAAGGATCAGAGAGGCTGAAAGTGCTGGCACAAAGTCGTATAAAAGCATAATTAGCAAAAAAAACCTTTTAAAAATTGGCGAAACAGTCTCACTGACTTTGGCCAAAATTAGATTCAAATCACAATTGGCAAGAGTAGTTTGAAGTCATGCCTTTGTCCATATTCATTTAGATAGGGGATTAAAAATAGCCGCCCACATTCGCTGGCACTGTGGCTGCTGAGTGGTGAGTCTTGGACAGTCTGTGAAATCCAGTATAGTTTCTGTGTAATGCATTACATACCTGTAGCCATCAAATGCAGCAGAAATGATGAACGAGTCCAAATCTGAGAAGACAAACTCTGAATCGTGTCAGGATGATTATTACAGCTATTTTTCATTTTGCAACTTCCAATTATCTTTATAAATACTTGCAGTTGTGGCTGATGTGCATTCAAGTAGAGACGTCTAATGAGCAGCAACACAAAACGATCTCTTCACTGTTCCCTGAACAAATAAAACATGCTGTTAAAACATATTTTTAAACAATTTCACACATGAGAAGGTAGCACAAGATAAAAAGGATCCTCTTGGTGAATTATGGACATATACTTTCTACTCAGAAGCATCTGGGAGGATGGAAGACGACTCGTAGTTTAAATCCGGCTTATTCATTTATAACTGACACACAGCTGACAGCTGACAGAAAAGGAACCTGGGACTCTGCGTCACCTGGAAAATGAGAGCCTGAATGCCTCATGCTAATAATCTACTCTGCCTTTTCTCATCATCACATTACACTGTACCTCGCTGTGCTTGGCTAGTGAATGTCGTCTCAAAACTGCAAACATTTGCTCGTCACGCCGTCGTGTTTGCACAAAGAGATTTTGCTTCCATTTGCATTCTCGCAGTGTTTCAGGACAATGGAGCCCAATGTCACCATTCACAGGAGTTATTTCTACTTCCAGAAGATGACATCATATAAAAGGAGGATGAATTGTGATGTGCACAAGCTGCTCATGGTGAATTACTATAATGTGTGCTCTTGTGCAGTCTGCCCCCTCATGAAAAACATTTTAAAAAAACAAAAGTGATGTATTTTGTGAAAACAAACACCGTGGAGCAAAACTGAATGTATCCAGAATTATTTTTGTGTCTTTAAACTGAAGTTGAACGCAGATTGTCACTACTGATGACACATGCATAGAGCTTTTCTGTGCACATGTTTACCATTGAAAAACAAAGCCAGTAGCACACACACATTTTTAGGCCACATCAAAAACTGATGCAACATTAAGAAGGTTGTTTTTTTTGTTTTTTGTTTTTTTTGACAATCAACCAATGTGTTCCATTTGGTGGCAGCTTAACTGTTTTGTGTCTTCTTTGTGCATGCATTGCATGTTTTTCACTGGACACAGAAAATAGAATATTTATTGTGCTCGTGCCTCTCCTGCTCTTGCAGAAGGTCTCAAATGTTTACTTGAAAGGATTCTTTTAATTCTTGTTTGTACATGTGTTTAATGCATTTGACTGTTTTTCTCTGTGATTTTTTGGGTCTCCCTGCTCTTCTGCGCTGTTCTACTTCAATCCCAACTCCCTTCTCTTTGTTAACTGCTAATAAATGCTCAATGTCTTCAGCAGCAACATCTTTACCTTTTTTATTTATATTGCTGCAGTCTTACACATGCACATCACAAATGTTTCGTATGCTCATGTAGGAGTGCTGAATTTACAGTGTTAGCAAATTGTCAGACAGGATTGTTTTGGTTTAGTTCATGTTAGCGTGCTGCTTTTAGCAGAGGTTTTTGGAAGTCGTGAATTCATGCCATGCTAGATAGCTTCTTCAGTTTGACAGTCAGGGTCAGGGATTCATTCATCGTGGGCCGCATTAAACCTACTTTGATCTTAAGTGGGCGGGACCAAAGAGACTCCCTTTTTAGTCAGTCCAAGGATGTTTAGCATGAAACAGACATGTCTGTTGCAGAGAGTGGAAAAAAAACACTTTTAGTTTTTTAATTTCATTACTTTGTTGTACCACGAATAGACATGCAGGAGGTAGGACTTTTCTATTCCCATTTCTGTCTGAGCATTCAAATCAATTTACACAACTTGACTTTGAATTTTCAAAGCAAGTGGGCTGGATTGAAGTCTTTGCCTAACGGACTCTGGCCCCCAGGCCTTGTGTTTCACACCCATGTTCTGGGTAGAGAGCTAATGTTAATCAAAGGGAGGATGTGTGAAGCTAGCAGTTTGCCGTTGGATAGTCACTTACCAGTGCTGTATGGAGTCATTTGGCCAAAACATCTGCTGCCCTGTCCTTATTCATCGGTGGGCACAGGCTTGCTGCTTGCTTACAATGGAGGGCCTTGCTTTAGAGCTTGACCACATTAGTGCTCCACTTTTAATGGAGCTGTTCTGAGTAATGAAGTTCAGATTACTTTTTTAGGACGGAACAAAAAGCAAAAACATAAAATTATCTAACATTGCCTAATACCCATTGCACTGTGAAGTAGCATGGCCTAAACAGCCTCCTGCCATGCTTTACAAGTGCGTTATATACTCAAATAGCCATTATCTGGAGGACAAGATTATAATTAGCCTTGTGTCGCTTGAGTACACTGTATGGGTTATGCTTTGCACTCAATGCTCTGTGAGTGGACCATTATAAAATGTGAAACATTAATGCATTAGCTCAGATGTACCAATTTATCCTCAGATATCACATTTTGAAAGTCAAGTCATGCATATTTTGCCAGAGGAGCAGAACCATCACCCCTCTTAGATGACATGCTGTCATAAATGCTTTAAGGACTATGCACCTGCCTCGGTTTGTGTATGTATGAGAGATTTAGCGTGAGTAAGCTCTTCAAAAATCATTAAGGAAAATGCATCATTTGGACAATTATTTGTTTTTGACTTCTCACCATGTCTCCACAATTAGGACTCAGCAGTAATAGAGACACTACTTCATAATTGGATGCTGGTTGAAGAAACAAAACTTTTAAGTGGCCCGGTAACACAGCCACACAGTGTCACAGTCACAGCAGGTTGGTGATCCCGTCACAAATGGATTCATCTGTTTATTTGTGAAGGCATTTAAACCATCCAGCGACCCCCCTAGCAAAGATGTGCTTCGTTTTAAAACTAAACAGCTGAAACCAGTCATCGTGACAGTGTGGGCCTTTCAGGTAGAAATTACAGCATCTTTTCCTGCTGCTAATTGAGTGGACACTGTGTGCATCGTGACAACACAGCACACCAGAGTTGTTCACAATAAGCTTAAAAATTCTTTCTTTCACATATTCTTTCTTGTTTTGAATTCACAGCATCAATTTTATTTATATATTTTAGACAAATAACAAATTACACATAAATACTGGTCGATGCAGACACAGGATATACTAAAATTTAAAGTAACCCGAACATTCCTCCTCGGTTAATTAGAGGTCAGAGTTAATTTCACAGGTCAGCGTGCTGTTTGCTGCCTCGTGTTTAGTTCTGAAGTGGCAATTTTAACTCCACAACCCAAAGAAAGAGACTTGGTCACCAGATCAAAGTAATTTAATTTGATTCCTTTGATTCATTCATTGTTTAAAGCACTTTAAGCGCTCAGGCAGAAAAACACTACATAAGATTCTAGTCCATTTACCAGAAATATATTCTTAGTTCTAGTTGATCGGTGATCTGCCTGGGTTGGGGGCAACCGTGGTTCAGGGGGTTAGAACGCTCATCTTGTAAATGGAAGGTTGCCGGTTCGATCCCTGGCTCCCTGTCCTGGTCCTTGTGTCCCTGGGCAAGACACTTCACCCTACCACCCACTGGTGTTGGCCAGAGGGGCTGATGGTGCAGTCTGCCCCAGGGCAGCTGTGGCTACAACTGTGGTTTGCCTGCACCAGTGTGTGAATGAATAGTGGAATTGTAAAGCGCTTTGGGTGCCTAGACAAGCGCTATGTAAATGCAATCCATTATTATTATTATTCATGAAGTTTAAAAAACAAAGCTGCATATATAAAAATGATTCCTTAAGCCACAGGCGTCGAACTCCAGGCCTCGAGGGCCGGTGTCCTGCAGGTTTTGGATGCGTCCTTGATCCAATACAAATGGCTAAATCTTCTTCTTTCTTTTTAACGGTGGGTGGCATCTAACTTTTAGGTGCATTTCCTGCCACCTACTGTACTGGAGTGTGGGTCGGAAATACATGAGCGACAAAAACAAACAAAACAAAAAAACACCCGAAATTCTCTTCAACAACCCACTCTGTTTTAAAAATGTAAAAAGTTTATATTTCCTTTCATCTCCACGTAATATATTCTGTACACTTAACTCTCCATCTCCATTTTCTTTTTTGTTTTTTCCAAAACAAAGTACCAGTTCGTCCTGTAGGACCCATTCTTCATCGTGATATTATTTTCTGGTCTCTGTTATTCATTTTTATATCGTTCCATTTTCCTACTTTTCCCTGAATTTGAAACAGATGCCTTCCTTTCTCACTTTTATCCCAACTATTCTGCCACTCTCTCATAATACATTCTTTAATAACTGTTTTTATTTCAGCTACACTATACGGTATATCTATACTTAAATTCTTTCTTATTGATTTCTTAGCATAATAATCAGCCATCTCATTTCCCTCCACCCCTCTATGTGCAGGTACCCACATAAATCTAACCTGTACTTCCATTTGCAACAATCTAAATAAAGTCTCATGTATTTCATACAATATATCTAATCTGCTATTTGTAGACCTCAATTCTATTGATAATAACACTGAAAACGAATCTGAACATATTCAAATGGCTACATGACATCCTCAACGTGTCTCGTAGTTCTCCAGAGGCCTGGTAATGAACTAATCAAGTGATTCAGGTGTGTTGACCCAGGGCGAGATCTAAAACCTGCAGGACAGCGGCCCTCGAGGCCTGGAGGTGGAAACCCCTGACTTAAGCAGAGAATCACACCCAAGCATTCCTTAAGTAACCCTGAATAAGTCATACATTAATCTTGCCCAGGTCAGAGCGTGAATCTGGCCCCGAGTATGAGAGTGGAGAGCATAAACATCTGTCTGATCTCTGTTCATTCTTCCATATCTATCCATCTATCCAGTTTGATAGGCTCCAGCAAACCACACCTTCAAAGGGCAAGCGGCGGGGTACACCCTGGATAGGTCAGTGTGTCACAGGAATAACACACAGAGACAGACAACCAGTCACATTCACATCTGTAGCAAATTTAGTATCACTGGTTAACCTGACCCTCACCAGGTGGACTTTGGGAGGAAGAAAAACACAAGTTTGGATTCAAACTCAGGGCCTTCCTGCTGTGCGGTGGCAGTGTTAACCACTACATCACTGCGGTGCCAGTGACCTCTCTGTTCAGCAGATATAACATTCATCAGCAGCTTTATACTGAAACATAACTCTGTATTTAAACCAGTCAATCAGTAAGTGAGTACCTCAGACTGTGTTTATTAAACACCGTATGGGAAGCTCTTGGAGAAGCTCACGGCGCTGCAGCTGGAAATAGACCTGCTGACCAGTGATGGACATTAAGAACAACTGTGAAATTGGTGCAGTCGTCTGCACTAACACAAGCAATCATCTCCGTCACTCATGCGGCTCCAGAATAAACTCTACAGAAACCGACTAGAAGCTGATGCCAGTAAACACTTTTCATGGCTTCAGTAATTTGATGTCATTTTTTACTTTTCAGGTCAAGAGTAACCTCACCAGTGTCATCTACAGAGACGTACGGCACATTGTCGGGTCTGTACCAATAAAATAAAATAAAAAATAAATAAACAAAATAAAATTAAAGTGCCTAAAGCCAACTCTTGCTGTGATTTGGTACTATATAAATACATTTGGGTTCAACACAAAGTGATAAGTACACTTGTGGCCAATTAAGATAACAAACGTGTCCTTGGGCTGTGGGTGGAAGCCTCCAAAATCCACACTGAGGCTCCAGCTGACCAAAGACATGAAACAAACCCTTCTTGCTGGGAGGTGACAGTACCAACCACTGCACCACTACCAATTACTTTGACAGCTGAAGGCAAAGTTTTCTTGAGCTCACTGTAACCTCAGTACAATATCTGAAGAGTCAAGTCAGCACAACGCTATAAACCGCACAAAATAAATCTCAAGGTTTCAGACACATCAGTGAATAATCATGACACATTTGTGGGCTTTTATTCAAATCATAATTTGAATAGTTCATCTTTACACAACAGGTAACTAGACTAGACCGCTGTGTCCCAATCAGTGTTACCTTCCAAAAACACTGCAGCTAATTTCATCACTGTTGATCAGAACAATCTAATGCAGCCTGGCCCATTATAGTGTGACAGCCACAGTGGAGTCAGATTTATTATCCACACTGGACAAATATAAAAACCTTGTGTTGTGGTTCTTTCAGCGTTTTGTTTTTCCTTGTGATATTTATGTATTTTGGGTTATGTCTTTGTGATGGCGTCAGCCACACATGGGTACATCAAGTCCATTCGTTTACTTTATTAACTTGGTTTGCAGTTATTTCAAAATATAATCCATTAATCATTTTTACTTAAGCCTAACACTGATATTATAAAGCACGAGCATAATAGCATTGTGTGGTTTTTCTCAAAATGTTTTGTGTTATAGTAATTATGTTTCTCTTTCTTTGAGTTTCCTGGTTTGGGGCGGTGACTGTTTCCTGTCTGCTGAGCAGGACCAACCGTGTGCTTATCAGAAACAGGCGTGTTTTAGATTTACTTATGTTATTCTGTGCTTAGTTAATATTAGTGTTTGTTTTTGTTTCCCCCGTATTGTGTGTAAATGGTTTGGCCAAACCAACACTAAGATTTCCAATTAACTAATGGCAAAATTATTGTAATCAAATTATCTCTGAATTCTACTTCTTTGAGAATATCATAGCAGGAAGAAATATCGTTCAGTTCATGCACAGAAAAAGCCAAACAAAGCAAAAATACTGCTGTTTTCTCTGCCTCTAGCCACTTTAAATCAGCTGTCAGAGTGAAAAAGTATTCTGTGACAAGGAGAAATTGAGATTCTTTTTGAAATTAATGTTGAATTAATGTTTGTCACATATGCGAGCTAGAGGTTTATTTAAGCTTCTTATATGGGAGAGATATCAGTGGTAGAAGAGATGCTTTTAACTCCAGTATATTTTGTTGCCTTAGTGGTGAAATCAGACGTTAGGCAGGGCAAAATTTCCATCTGGGCTCCCTCGAGCTTTAAGTCAAAAAGTCAGTGTCAAATTAGTTTTATAGGCACGTAAGCACGACAGCTGTTGACCAAAGTGCTGCAGAGCTAAAAGAATAAATTAACATAAAAGAACAAAACAATAAATCATATTCAATAATTATTTCAAATAGCTTACAATAAGTTTTTTATAATCACTTTTTATTCAAGGGCATATAATATCTAATCCTTTCTATGAACCTTTGAAATGAAAGGCAACGGTTCAATTGCAGTTTTTAAAATGAATTAATTAATTATAATCCTATTAATTCTATAGTGTACTATCTGTGATTGCAAACAACACATGCTCTTCTAAACCTATGCAATTAATAGAGTAACATCATTATATTACTGCTGCTTTTCCAGCCAAAAAACTAAATACATTTGACCAGAACAGTGATGCTCAGTATTGCCTCTGGGCCCCCCCAGCTGGAAAGACTGCAGCACTCAGCGATATGCAGGTCTAAATCAGATTCAGAATAGATGCATAGAGAACACATTTCTCTTCATTAAAGGGCACATGTGCGATATAATTTATCCCTGGTGCTAAAATTATAAATCAAAACCTTAATTACAGGAGCAAGGGCGACACGTTTCCCCTTTTCTCCTTCCCAGTGACCACATAGATGAAGAATTCATCCCTTTTTCTTCTGTATTATTTCAAATTCTCTTTAGGGAAGTGATGATGACCCAGAAAGACTAATGCTGACTCAAACATTACCAAAATCTCACGATTTTAGCAATTAAAGTGATGAATTGTATCTGAGGTAGGCCATAGGTTAATAAGGTTTAGTGACAATAAGAAATTAGTATGCTGATCTTTCCCTGCAGTGGCAGCACTGTCAACAAACCCGACAACACTGATGTGGTTTCAAGGCTGCTCCAGTGTCTGGAAACTGTTTAATATTCATATCTTCACGTTTTGTGCGAGTCAGTAGCAGATATGCAAAACTCATCTGCAAGAAAACATTTTTATGCCGTTTTGATTTCAAAATGAAATTGTTGTTTAAGAGGTTTGTTTTTACTTTTCTTTATAGCAGGGGTGTCCAACTCCAGGCATCGAGGGCCGCTGTCCTGCAGGTTTTAAACCTCACCCTGGGTCAACCCACCTGAATCAAATAAATAGTTCATTACCAGGCCTCTGGAGAACTTGAAGACATGTTCAGGAGGTCATTTAGCCGTTTAAATTAGCCGTGTTGGATCAAGCTCACATCTAAAACCTGCAGGACCCCGGCCCTCGAGGCCTGGAGTTGGACACCTGTGCTTTATAAGAACAAAGCAGGGTGGAGATCAAAGGTGGATCTTAAATTAAAGATAAATCCTGTTATCTCTGTATAAGTTCACAGGATTTTTTACTTCATTCCGCTCAGATGGGTTAGTTTCTTATACAAGATTCTTATACAAGCTGCAATGAAGCAATAGTCACCTTTGTGTCCTTCTGACAATAGTGTAACTATTTAGAAGTGAGAAGAAGAGTGGCGTGCACAAGGACATGACCAACAGGAGAGCATACATTGATTTTCCTTTGGGCGGTGTCACTAAAACGCTTTTAAGTAAGCAAAGATGAAAAGCCATTACCGGACCCGCAGAGACGCCTGTTGTCGTTGCCGCTACAGGCCGAGCTGAGGCGAGTTAAAGAAGGGTATTATATCGTGACCGAAGGACAGACAGACAGCCATCAACTCTGATAACAATAGCGCCCAAGGAAAGCTCCAATACAGCATAATCATCTGGCGCTTTGCTCTCAGCCGGCTTCGAGGCTGTGACAGTTGGAGTGCACTCAGATTCTGGCATGTATGTATATGCAGTATGGCACATATTCACACGTTCCCTTTTTAACGTCACCGTTTCACTTTGAGTCAATAAAGCTGTGATTACGTGTCCGTTTTTATCCTGTAGTTCACTTTCCTACAAATAATCATTTGTCTGTCATCGCTATTTACCTGGCATCATTTTGTTTGAATGTTTCTTTCTTTTTGTTCGACGGAGGCGAAGAACTGCCCCAAGGTTTTTTCTGATGGAACTTCACAGCGATTTCGTTATTGGCTTGAACAACAGCCTGATGATTGTCCTACACTACAAACAGTTACTGATTTTCTTTTAGACAAAAGCACACTGCACTTTAGAAACTTCGCATATACAAAAATTAAAAACTGAGTGAGTATTGAAATACCAAATGTGATTGCTTTATTAATTTTTTTCTTGTCCAAAGCAACGTTGCACAGATTCACTGTTTTCAGAAATAGTAAAAAAAAAAAAAAAAATAAAAAAAAAAAAAAAATATTAATTTTATTTTATGA
>VUQR01036478.1:7837-22136 GCA_015108515.1 Hemichromis elongatus
CCCCAACACCCCAACCCCTCTCTATGCATCCCAGTCATTTTGAACCACAAGACAAGTTGTGGATTGATATGCCCTATACACTGCAAACACACTGGTTGCATTCCTCAGCTTTCAAACATGCCTGTTCATCCATGCCCTAACCTGGTGATTGTCCTAAAGTTTAGCCATGCTTTTTTCCTGACAACAAAAGATGTTAGATGAATTTCACCCCTTCTTTTCAGAGGTAAACACACTGTTTTTACAGTTCCCTGTGATGCTAGTCAAAGGCTGCCATCCAAGACGGGAATTTCTGGGAAGAATGAACAAGGAGAAGAGTGGAGGAAAATACAGGTTAAAAAGCTGAATGAGAAAGTTCAAGCAAACAACAAGGTAACAGAGGTTAAAACACATCATCATCGTTTAAGAAAGGTGATTGCGTGATAAGAGAAGCTAAAACAGCTTGTTTCAGACAGAGGAAGACTTGAAAGCTTGCATGAAGGGTCAGTAGAAAAGATAAAGACAGAAACATCTGACTTGTGGATCATGCAAAGCAATTCTAGTAAAGTCTAAGAATGAAAATGTGATTCTACAAATGATTTTAATAGCTGCTCTTTATCTTATCAGTGAAATGTAGCAAAACAAATAGGATGTCTGACTGAGGGTGCTTAACTTACAATATAAAGCACATTGGGGCAACTGTTGTGATTTGGCTCTGTGTAAATAAAACTGAGTTGGCTTGAACTTAATTTAATTAATTTATTGCTCCAGTGCAAGCTGAAGGTCACCACTTTGAAGTCAGTGGAACCACATCATCTGCAAATAGCAGAGACGAGATCCGGAGATTACTTGGTTTCCTCCTAGAAAGTCTCTAGAAATTCCAATTTTGTTCATATTCTTACATATATACAAATAACAGTGACTGTGGCGAGGGGTAGGATGCACTCTGGACATGTTGCCAGCCTGTTGCATATAAAATTGAGAATATGGAAAACATTAAGCATCAGCATTAAGCTAGTCTGGTGTGAGGGTTTGTAGTGTTCCTGTCTTTAAAATCAATAACAATGAATCCCCCTTTTCAAGTTTGAATTTAAAGAAAATTAAATCCCAATGTGATGTATTCAAATGTAACATCTGTTTAACATCTATACATATTTCTGCCCAAAGTTCATTAGACCATTGTTGGACATGCACACATATATAGATAATAATTCAATTTTATTTATAGCGCCAAATCATAACAATAGTCGCCTTAAGCCACTTTATATTGTAAGGTAGACCCAATAATACATGCAGAGACAAACCCAACTATCAAATGACCCCCTTTGAGCAAGCACTTTGGCAACAGTGGGAAGGAAAAACTCCCTTTTAACAGGAAGAAACCTCCGGCAGAACCAGGTTCAGGGAGGGGCGGCCATCTGCTGCAACCAGTTGGGGAGAGAGAAGGAAGACAGGATAAAAGACATGCTGTGGATCCATGCTGTAGTAAAAATAAGTTAACAGCGTTTTATTTCTATGTCTCAGCAATTCACCCATAGTTTTTTTTTGTCTCTCTAACATTACGTCTAAAATAACCCAAACCCAAGTGAATGCAGCTTTGACCCTTGACCGTTCATTCTGGACACAAACTCGCCTCTTGAAGGAGTAGTCCAGACAGCTGTCTCTACAGCTAAACCCACAATTCTACTTTGGCAAACCAGGCCACTGTTACAACAAATAAGAACCTAAAATGAGAGAATGCTCTAGAGAGCAACCCAGACTCATTAAGACATATTTTGCTCACCTTGTCATGCAGGAGCAGAGGCAGAAGGACCCTCGTGACTCTGGTTTGTGAGCCAAACTGTAGTTTAAGAAACAGACAGCTCTATTAAATAGGGATGTGTATTTGAAGGCACACCATATTTAATGTATTAGTGTGTATCATTGTGTAAGCTGTGCAAACAGATCATTTGCAGTTGCTTGCATTTCTGTCTCTGACTTGTTGCACCACACTGCCTCCCCTGAACAGAAGCACCTGAATATTTTTGGCTCCCCACCCCGTCTGTGCTGCGCCCCTGACTCTGGGAGACTCAGACAGATAGGTTGATTATCTGACACTCCTCTCTCTCCGGAGCCAACCGTCACTCCATCTTGATTATTTAGAACTGAGAGCAGCAATTACACAAAGGGGGGTTTTGGCCACCATTAAAATAGTACTTCCTTAAGTGCCCGTGCTTATTGGATTTAAGTAATCGACATGCCTGATCCTTTCAGCGCCTGCCACTTGTTGTCTCCTGGATGGATGGTACTTCAGTGCATGTCCTAGACCCTGTTCTGTGAATATGGTTTCATTAATCCAAACTAATACACTGTTTTTGTTTGCTTTGAGTTGGTTTTTTGTGTCACATGTTTTAGCTTATTATGCTAGCTGAAATTCTATTTGGGGTTTTGAGATGACCTGGTAGCAGAAACTGGGTTTGTCCTGAACAAGTATGTGCTTGTTAATTGAAATCTAAACAGATTGTAATATGGCTGCACAGTACTTAGTTTAAGCCAGGTAATTCAACGTAAACCTTCTTCGATCAATAGAATACCAAAAAGACACCATGACAAATGAGTGTCTTCATCAAATCAGGGATTTTGACTGAAGCTTTTAAGCTCAATTTCTTTTTAATCTAGCCACAACAGATTTAATCTTATGTGTGAGACTGAAATAACTTCTCTTTAAATCTGAAAAAAAGATTGGAATATGCTCAATACATTTACTCGAGAGGTGATATTTCTTGCTCTAATAGCGACCAATAAGACTACCCTGGCAATAGCACCAACCTCAATGAGGTGGGTGGATGAGGATGTGGGAGGGACAGCTCCACCTGACCTGTCCCTCTGATGTCCTCATTTCCAATCTCGTCCATTCTGAATAATCCTGACAAAAATCTTTGCATCTTTTACTCTGCCACCTCCATCTCAGCCTCCTGTCTGTGTCAGTGCCACTACTGTGACATAAATCACAGCGACTATCGGTAACATCTTGTAATAATTCCCTTTCACCGTCCCCCCTAAAATGATAGATATTGACATGATAGCATGAAATTCTAGTTTTATGCAGTGCTAGTGAGGAGCAGCCAATCAGAATGAAGTTTTCTTGTTAGACTAGAAGACTGCTCTGTCTGTGATGAGGTTTCAAGTTAGTGTCTGAAAGAATACAAATGAAGAAAGACATATAAAGATGGACCCCTAAATATGTGAGCTCCTGAGGGGATCCATAGAAACACTAAGTTGCTGAAGGGGGAGTTACATTAAATGGGACACACATTCACACCACCTATATGCGCACATTAGGCCTATAGATGAGCATTTAGACAAAGAAGCTAAGCTGATAATTGTCTGCACAGCATGTCAGTACAATGTCTTGCATACCTCTTTGTTGGTGTACAAGGACACTAGAAAACACTTATCACACCCGTCTCTATGGACTCCTATTGATGCCTATCCATGGAGGATTGCAAACATCATATTTTGGTATTACCACACTATAGGTTTTGCTAAAGCATAAACACTTAGAACTCAAGAACAAAGAGATAAAACAGCGATAACCAAGCAAAACGTTGTGTTTTGTCGCTATTGGACACAGTGTCACAGTGACAGAGTGTCCATGTTTAGCTCTGTGGTAGGCAGGATGAAAACGCAAACGCAGGACTCGGAACATGCAAAAGTAATGGCAGCAATATTTTCTGGGAAAACTTAACACTGAATACAGGAAAAACTAAACCAGAAACTAGAAATATGAAAACTAGGGAATTAAACTGAGACAGAGAACTAGGAAAAATACAAAGGGCACTAAGGAAGAAGAGGACACAGCACTGAGGAGGAGATTTGCTCACAAAAAGTGTTACCATAAAAACAAACCATCTCTTTCACAGAAGGTTAGCTTCTGAAGTTGTGTCTAATCTTAAATCACATGATCCCTCATGGTCATGGCCTTCAAAGTTGTTTTTACAGTTACATCCCTTTGTCACCCACATGTACTGAAGGAACCTTGGGTTTAAATTTGGTATTTACTTTCTTAGCCTGTCTTTTATCTTCCTTTTGAACTTCACATAGAACCAAAGAAGCTATGTATGATTGAGACTCATGATTTGTCTCAGCCAGCTGTAGAGGTTAGATTGGGATCACGTGTGGAAAAGCAGCAAAGGGTCTGTTGCACTATAACAAAGAAAAGGTAGACTTTTTAACCTTTGCGTTAGAAGTTTCACTTTTTATTTATTGTTTTTTTTTCATTGCTTTCTCTTTGTGAAGAACAGGGGTAGTGAACATGAGAAAAACCAGGTTTAATACAGAATCCAAAAATGAGAGTACAAAGGCATTGGTCTCAAAAATGACATGCTTATTCAGGGTCACAAATTTAACCTCAGTAAAAGTCCTGGCAAATGACTAATCTCATCAGTTTAACTAACTAATGAACTAAGATTCTGTATAATATTTAAGCTGTTGTAGACTGTTCACAGTCCCGTTTCCACCCCAGTATATAAAAAGGCAGGGAGGCCCAAAACTGAGCCATACCACTGAATTTGGGTACCACTGTAGATGGAAATAATTTTGTTTTATGACTAATTTGAGTTTTTTTTCTTTCTGTATTTTTAATAAAATTTTAAGAGTTCTTTCCTTTGATAAACCATCGGTCCAACTCAGTCACTGACCTGATGCTCTTTATTTTCATTTTAGCCTCAATCAAGCTGCCTCTCAGAGGATTCCTTGTTAGTTGTCGTAGCTGGTAATCTACACAACACATTAATGTTCACTCAGAGCTGTCACTTGTCTGCCAGCGTTTGTTTGAATACCCACAATTCCCCCTGGGATGCAGTCTAACACCTCCAAGCCAGTGTGATGATTGGAATTGACAGGTTGAATGAATGGTTTGTGAACTGCCTGCCAGCCAACATGCAGCTGAGTGATAGATGGTGATCAGGCAGCAGGGACTGTTAAATTTCCATCAGGGAGGTGGGCCTGTTTGCCCAGTGGGGCAAGAAGTGCTGGAAGTGGTGGAGGATTTGGGAGGTGGAACGTCTGCCTCCACTGTTTTGTCACTTTCTACCAGTCGGTGGATGCAGTCTTTTGATCACATCAGATCACTTCAGATCGCTTGGATCCCTGTTGGAGTCAACCAGAGTAGGTGGTGGTGGAAAGGACTGATAGAGGACCTGCTGTACCCCTTAGCCAACATGAGATAAAAGTTCTTATTTGTTAACAGCAAAGATCCAGTTCAGTTACTTTAACCTATCTGAAGGGAAGCCCAGCTATTTTAGTTTCATTCGACACGCCCTACTCCCAAAACAGAAATGCACAACGTCACTATTACCTTTATTAATATTAAATTTAAAGTGGCGTGTTATGTTAAAGACCATGGGCAACCGTGGTTCAGGGGGTTGGGAAGCTCATCTTGTAACCGCAAGGTTGCCGGTTTGATCCCCCAGCTCTCTGGTTTGCCTGCCCCAGGGTGTGAATGAATAGTGGAATTGTAAAGTGCTATATAAATGCTATCCATTATTATTAAAGTTCTTAAACCACTTCTTTTTGTTTGCAGATTGTGCTGTTTTCTTTTTGGTCCCAGTTGTTTGGTCCCAGTTGTTTCCACTTCCACAACTCAGACTCTTGGCTAGTTTGAAACCCCAGAGATGAATTTCACTTGGCAATAATAGTCCCAAAGATGGTTTTAAAGATGGACAGCCCTTTAATCTGTAAAGAAAAACACACGTTTTTCAAATATTTCTCTAAATTTATCTTCTCTTCCACCCAAACCTTTCCCCTCTCTCTCCTTGTTTCCTTGCCTTTCTCGTTCATGCTTCCCTTCATTCCTAGAAATCTCTGGTTTGTGATTAAAAGCCCCTCAGGGGCTATTCTGTACAGGATCACCCTCCAGATACATAAAGACAGGCTTCAACAGGAATTTCTATACATTGTGTTGCCTCTAGCTACACTTTGACATTTGTAACACACACACCCTCACAAACAAATATAAGTTTGTACTTGTCCATACCTTTTACTCGGCACTGTAACTGAGTCCTACAACGCCATAAAGAGAGATCGCAATCTACCTTTTCCTCACATACTCTTATTTTCTCCACCTTTCCTTCTGTTTGCTTTTATTTATTTATTTTTGTATATTAAGGTTATTGTTTCAAAAACTGCCATGTCCTGTTGTTAGGTTTGACTTCAGATGTATGGATTTACATTTAGGTGTACAACAGAATGAGTACAAGCAACAAAGCTTTGTTATGTTCAATTTCTGATTTAGGAATATGCTGTGGCAGGTCCATGGTCACCGTGTGCATGTGTGGCTGCGTGCCTGAATTGCCCAGTCATCTATGAACACCCTTAAAATGTGCTGTCTTGTGCAAGTGCAGATGCTAAATATTACAGCTTAAAAGTGCACTTTTAGTGCCAGTTTTAAAATTTCAACATTTCATCTGCTCATGAAAAAGTGGAAGTGAGGTTCTGGCTTTAAAGGGACACATAGACACAGTCCTTATTTCAGTTCTAATTTGCACTATAAGGCAAAATCAAGAATTTTGTGACTCTAACATTTATGTCCAACTGCCCCTTCTTTTTCTTCAGGGTCATGGGGGCTGTCAGAGAGTAAGATCCTTGCATGTGTCCCCCATGACAGCTCCCCCATGAGATGCATGCATGTCTTTGGACTGTGGGAGGAAACTCGACTACCCGCAGAGAAAATACTTTATCATCAGATTTGGCTGCTTGTCAGATTTAGCAAACTGCGGTTCATTTAGAAGTAAAGTTTGAGATCTGAGCAAGACAGGAAAAGACAAGAAGTAGTTGAAGTCACTTTATTCAATCAGGAAACTATTTACATGACATAGCCTACAGCAAGCACTGTTAAAGTGAGAATGCATAGACATGAACCTGGACGAAAACAACAAATCTTTTACTAAACGGAGAGATTTAAAGCAAGGGGGCGGGGAACTCTGCAGGAGTGAAGAAAGTGGTTAGACATGGCAGAGTCTCCGGGGGAAAGTGCGTCAGGTAGCGTGTCCACGCTGTAAGGGGGCTGCCGGTGGTGAGGCAGGCAGGCAAGTGAGGGGCAGTTTGGAAAAGCAGTCGCTCTGACTCACAGAAAAGAAGCAAGCCAAGGTGGCAGGAAATTATACTAAACCCATGTCGAGCTGGGTAGTTAAATGCTGAGTGAGGTGATAGTCTGACAAAGACTGGATGGCCGCACTGGTCCTTTTCATCAGTGGCAGTTGATTGCATCTGATGTGCAGAGGAAAAGCAACTTCCAGCTCTACCCCAACAGGGTGGAGAATGAGCATTCAGACAGCTTGCAAGCATGCAACCAAAAGTCCTTAGATAGAGCAGTTAAGCATGTTTTTAACTTACTTTTATAGGTGGATTCACAATTAAAATCAGTTTTATTCATATAGTAACAACGTAACAAACGGTGCCTGAAGCTACTTTATGGCAGGTAGTTGAGAGAAAACTCTAGCAATCCAATGACGCTCTGAGAGAAAGAACTTGGCAAGAGTGGGAAGGAAAAACTCCCTTTCAACAGAAAGGCAGAACCAGGCTCAGGGAGGGGCGGTCATCTGCCAATACCTGTTAGGGGGTGAGGGGAGGAAGCCTGGACAAAGACGTGCTGTGGAAGAGAGCCAGAGATTAATAATAACTAAAAATTAAATGCAGAGAGGTTTAAAAACGCATAGTGAGTTAAAAAGGGGACTGAAGAAGAAGCACTCATCCAGGTCTTTATGTGTTCTGTATGTCCAAAAGCTGTGACATGTATAATGTGACAACAAAGGTAATTCAGTGTATAAAAGGAGTAGTGAGATGTGTATCTGTGTGTGTGTGTGTGTGTGTGTGTGTGTGTGGACGGGTATTAACATCTTTGTGGGGACCAAAAATTGGAAGTTTACTATTCTCGTGGGGACTGGCAGACCAAAGTCCCGGTCCCCACAAGTTTGAAGGCATTTTTGAGACTCCAAATGTGGTTTTAGTGTCAGGGTTACAATTAGGTTATGGCTAGGTTAAGTCTAAGGGTCAGGGTTAGGCATTCATTTTTGATGGTTAGGGTTAGGGTAAGGGGCTAGGGAAAGCATTATGTCAATGAGATGTCCCCACAAGTTATGAAAACAACATGTGTGTGTGTGTGTGTGTGTGTGGAATCATGTATTTTTCAAGCTTTTAAGGATTCTTCCAACAGATAGAAAACTTCATTAAGACACAGAATTTCATAAATCTTTACTTTCTGTAGGAGCTGATTAGTTACATAACGAAAACCTGTCACCAGCTAGATTGTGACATCTGTCCTTGGTGTATTTTCGTAGGAAGCCAAGTGATATTTCGCTGCAGTGTTAAGATGTGTCCGATTTACACAAGCAGCTCACAATCTCTTTTGGATGACCTATCTTGTGTGGGTGGCACTTCTCACACATTGTTGAGGAAACCTGTGAGAATGCAGTTAATGCATAATTTTGTGGACCCCCCCCCTAAATCTGTTCATGTCCAAACGGACAAAAATATTCACAGCTACATGGAAGTGTTCATGGCAAGCCTCACTTTTTTTGCTAAAGTGCCAACCTAACACATAGTATTTGCTTTGCTATGGAGACTCATCTGTTTTCAAAGCTAAACACATGCCTGATTTACTGCCCATTTTGCTGGTGGTCTTTGTAACACTAACATTTAAGCTTCAGCCACACTCTCAATAGGAAGCTACACCTACCTACAGGGAGTTTGAAAATGTTGCCAGTAGTATTTAATCTGCATCTTTTCTAAAGTGTTAAAGTAGCTAAATTGAAGGCTATGTTTAACTTCTGTATGGATTACAACCCATTCCTAATGAAGGCACATCTTAAAACCTAGAGAGAGAAATTTCTGCAGAAATTTGCTGACAGATCTCATCTGGTCTCAGTAAAAGGAGCACCACAAGATTGGCATGCTTTCCAAAAGGTGTCCAAATACTAGGAGGGGACTCATTTGACACCATTACAGCAGCCTGTGTGCATGCCTTTCCCGTATGTGCTGCTGTCTCTTTCTGTTCTTGTTTGTTGGAGGTACAGACAGTGTACAGAAAACCAAACTAGATGAACAGATCAACTAAAAGTCCCAAAGTGCATTTAAGGCTGATGGTTGATTTTGAATGAAGGGAAGTAATTGTATCACAATCCATCAAACAGTATTCACCACAAATATCAGCTTTATGGTGATAAAGGAAAAAACAGAGGGTCTCGAGAACTTGAAAGAAGGAGGCGACTTGACTTCTTTACATTTTTGAAGATTTTTCATAAAAAACGGGATGTCGAAGGAGAAAAACTCTCATATGTAACTCTTACCTGTAATTATTATTATTATTAGTCAGCTGGAAATACTGGAAATGGGAAGACATTTTGCTAACAGATAAAAATGTCAGCTTTATGGTGGTCATTGAAGAAAAGGGGAGGAAGCCAGGAGGATTCAACCTTTGTGGACCTTGACTGATTGCATCCTTCTAATATTTGTTAAGATATTTGACAGATAGTACAGAAGTTTATGGTTCTCTAGAGGAGAGCTCTTCCTTTTACTGTTTACTGATGGAAAAATGCAGAGTAGCACCGTAGCCTCGGAGAACAAAACAATCAGTCGCATGAACATTTGATGGTTAACTGCACATTACCATTACCCCATCTGTAGATGCACGTACACTCAAATATCGAAGCACACATGCAAGCCTTTCTTTTTCACATACACCTCTGCCACTGTTTTTCCTATGGGCCCATAGGATTAAAACCAAGTCAGATGACCAAACCTTTGGTCTGTCACTCAGAATCGAGCAGTAGATCCTAACCTTTGTGGCTTGTAACCCCTTCTAATGCAGAAACATCCACTGCCAGCTCTTATCACTGATTATGGCCTGCTCAGCACATGACTGAAGAGTTGTTGTTCAGTCTCCAGCTGGATCATAAGAATATATTTTAAAGCCACAGCTGTTCAATGGTTGCATTTGCATGTACAGCCAACCTGATAATCACTGCTTAACTTACCATGCATATCTGGGGGAAGAAGTTGGGATGCCCAGGACTCCATACAGTAATTAGAAACATAGCGATAAGAAATTGTGATGATATCAGTGCAAACTGAAAACATGTTTTCTTTCAAGCTATCTTCTCATTAGTTTGACATAAAACTTGACATGAACTTGAAGTGTAGCCAGGTTAGAGGCGGTTGCCAAGACTTTAAAGCAATGGGTCAACTGCATGATTCAGCCTGTACAAATCTCAATCTGTGTTCATCTACAGAAGATAATGAATGCGGTTTGTGTTTACATTTCTGGCAGAGTGAGGTTTTTATTGGTAGACACATATTCACAGTTTAACGTGTTGGTAAAAGCAAGACTTTAAAAGGGTTGGAAGCGTCCCAGAGAGTAAACCAACTCTGAAACTATGTTAAATTAACGTTGTACAGTCAACCTAAATTTAACAGTTGAATTCAGATATTGATTATTCATCACTAATATGTTTTTCAACCTAGGTTAAAATTCAGTTAATTCTGAAATCTGAAAATCAACCAAAGACTAAAAATTTCTGGAACTCTTTTTGTAATTTCCATTATTTGTGCATGTTTGTACTGTGGTGCTTGCACATGTTTGGGCATGATGAGATAACAAGAAACATGTTGTGTAATTGCAATGATGGGTTTCCAATCAGCAAGATTAATGATTTATAGATAACACACAAAAACAAACACACGCATAGATGCACATGAAATCTATCACAGATCTTTTTTTCCTCATGTGTGGCCTTGGTTTATTCACCTAGGGAGCCTAGCTGTTAAGAGGTCAAACGTACACGCACATTCACACTCTCAGGTACACACCTTGTACATGCTTGTAAATCACTCAAATGCTTGCTTTTTTTTTGCCCCTGCATGTGAGTTGGGCAACCTCAAACTTGAACAAAAAAAGCATTAGCAAATTCATTTAGAAAATAGCTCATAGTTACATTTAAGGTTTAGTTAGTGTGTTGGGGTGCTACATTTGGTCCACACTTTGGATTGGTATACAAATTTGAACCATGACCTACCTAAAGGGATGTTTCAGATTTATGAAGCCAGACCCACAAGCCTCATTAGAAGGGGGTGGATTTAAAAAATGCAAAGATTTAAAGCAACCTGACAACTAATAGTTCACAGGTTCTCATCTATGTCGACAATGCCGCAAGCTGCAAACCAAAGTTAAGCTAACGTATACGTGAAACCCAACCTGTTTTGCTAATGCTACAGCACCTACTGGTGTGTTAAGCTAATGTTGAAGCAACGCTAATAAACATTTGCAATTTGAGCTTCCTGCATCTGTTTAGCTGCTAGAAGATTTGGAGTACAAAAGAAAAGATGAGAGGAATAACTGAAAGCTTAGAGTCTCTGTTTTCCTTAGACTTTAGGTTACACAAAGCCAGTCTTTTTTTAATTAGGTACACTTGATGTGGAGATATCATCTGAATTTCAGGAGCGGGACCACACCTCCTTTACGCCTCTTCCGTCCTCAGTCTATAAATGCCCCCTTCTCCAATCCCAGCTGCTTTCATTTTCGTGCCCCACCCTTCCCTCCCAATTTCCTTCTCTACTCCTCTTCTCCTCCTCCCTTCCTTCATTCACTTCTCGTTAGTACATGGGGATCTGCCCGGCCCGGGAGCCCTCGCCAGTCCCCTTCAAGGCCTTCCCCAAACCACAGCACTAGTTCATTCTCCTCACCGCTCATCATTTCAGAGGTTGTGGTCCCAGCTAGTGAAATTAAATTTAAATAAATCCCACTTGGATGAAGATGATAACATGCTGTTTGGGGAGACTACAGTTTATAATGCTGTTGAACTTTATTGCATAAAATTTCCAAAACATTTAGATGTCTAAAAATGCGTTATTTTATGTCATAGGTTAGACAAAGTTTCTAAACACAAATGTGTCCATAACATTTTTCAAGAGTTGAGTTTCCAGAGAATATATGACATACGGACACAACTTTATCTGCAGTTTGGTCACACATGGTATAATCCCAATAAAAGTTTTTAATGCTTCTGATTCTAACATTAAAACCACTGTCAGGTGAAGTGACCACTGATCATCTAGCTAGAAATGTTGTGATGATGGTGGACCGTGAATCCAGGAAGCGCATTGTTTCAGACCAAGAGCACTCCCCAATGGCAGCAGCCTCCTTCAGCTGGACAGTGCAACCTGCCACAGTAGCTCGATAAACATGAAAATGAGTCTCTAAGTTATTGATCCAGCTTTCAAACCACCCACTCCTTCATCTGTCAGCAATTTAAGTCCATAAACTGACCTGATAACCTAAAACAATGTTTTTTGCCACTAAATGATTAATGCACATCATCGGGATTACTAGGTCTAGATTGTTCCTTCCGCTGGGCCGTGCATATTTTCTTGTAACTCTGAATACAAATAAATGAAGAGAAGCCTTCCCTGAAAAATTGTGCTTGTGAGAAGTGTATTAGAAATGTCATGTTCCTATCAAACTAAATCCATCAGCTCTCAGCTTTAAACACTTGCCCCTTATTTACCTCTGTTTTAAATCAAAGGACTATTTAAGTGGAGCAGTGTCCTCCCTTTTGAGGCAGAAGCATGACTCTAACCTACAAAGTCACCAGGTTTTAATTGTCCCAACGGGTGCCTCTTAAGCCCTTCACATGAAGCAGAATGGTGCCTGGGGCCCATTCTGTTTAAAAACTCAAAGGGTTCCCACCTTCACTGTATGTGTGTGTCTGCATAGGCAAGAGAACAATGTGTTGGATGTGTGTGTGGTCTGCTATCCAATAGAAATCAGCAACAGGTTAAAGTCTGCTGATGAGTTAGCTAGAAACTCATCTGTCCCATACATGAGAGTGTGTGTGTGTGTGTGTGTGTGTGTGTGTGTGTGTGTGTGTGTGTGTGTGTTACCTAATATTTCCTTAGATCTTTGAAAGTTGACTAAAACATAAATTTTGTTTACTAACCAAAATTAAACTCAGTTTTTAGTTCATTAGGGTATTTTAGTTTTTACAGTATATTATGTGGGAGAATCAGAGTGGTCCAGTGGTTATCACTGTTCCCTCATAGCAAGAAAGTCCTGGATGTGAATCCACAGGCCCACTTCCTGTGTGGAGTTTGCATGCTCTCCCTAAACTTGCGTGGGTTCTCTCTGGGTACTCTGGCTTCCTTCCAGAGTCCAAAGACGTGCAGTTTGGCACGCAGTTATGGAGTTAGGCTAATTGGCGATTAGTAATCGGCCGTAGGTATGAATGTGTTGTGCGAGCAGGGCTAACACATGCAGACAACTCTGTGTGCAGGGTGTATTCCTCTTTTGCCTCATGGGATAAGAACTAAATAGTTTTCTCTAGAATGGATAGTTTTTATGAAGCAGCAGTTGCAGGTGTGAAGTTTTTAATGATTAAATCTAACCAAAGGAAGGAAAAACATAGCAAAGTGCGTAAATAACCACGTTTGCACCTTATGCTACTACCACCCTGTGGGCATCCATGTTTGGGACTTGGTACAAAAACAGAGCGGTTATCTTTCTGCCCCAAATGATGCATGAATGGACTGGTACCAAAAGAGAGATAAGGATGAGATGCATACAGCACCTGATAAAATAGAGAAGAGAATAGTTGCAGGAACCAAAACGTTTTAGGTAAGTGTGTTTTAATCTTATGATTCATATAATACTGGTGAAGGATTTTTGGGCTAATAAGCTAACAAACTTACCTCTCATCTTTTCTTTCCTCACAAAATCGATAGATCCTCCAGTTCTTTTAAGCGTCTCCCAGCGCAATTCCTAGCATATGGTTCCTGCAACTGGTCCGTCAGCTTATTGTCTCCCTAGAAACACTTCCCTTGTGCTTTTGGAAATCTGTTTTTTCCTATTTCTGTTTTCATTTTTCCTGTTTCCATTGTGTTTTGTGTGCTTTTGCTTTTTTCGTATTGCTGGTGTTTTCTTAAGTTGCAGTCCATTTGGCCTCTCAGGGCCACCGTAGAGATGATATATAAATTAGAGCAGAAAAAAGAGGAAATGGACTGAAATAATGGAAAAGGCAGTGATAGAAAGAGTGTCAGAAGGTAAGAAGGTTATGGTGGGTGTAGAGACAAAAAAACATATAAAACAAGTTGTATATCTATCAGCATCGTGTCGGGGGCCGCTCAGTGTCTTTATTCTGCAAAGGTCATGGACAGATTAACACACACACACAAACGGTCTACCATTTTTTATTAGTTCTGCAAGTGTGTGTGTGTGTTTGCATTCATTGGCAAGCGGGTCAATAGCTTCACATCAGCACAATTTATTGACTCTTTAGCATCACTATGAAAGCTG
>VUQR01036478.1:23594-40289 GCA_015108515.1 Hemichromis elongatus
AAAAAAAAGAAAAAAACAATAGAATAAAAGAAAACAGCAAAAAAAAAATAAACCACAAAAAAACCCACAAAATACATAGAAATTAAAACGGCATGGAATCAACTAAAACATCTAAAATGAAACTAGCTGATCAGCTGACCTGAGAGAGCAGGTGGGCATATAAGGCTGTATAGCAGCTCAGAGAGATAAGATGGGGTTAGGCCATGAAGGGCTTTAATGGGCAGCCAGTGAAGTGAAGCTAAAATAGGGGAAATGTGCTCAAACTTTCGAGTATCAGTTAAAAGACGAGCTGCAGCATTTTGCACCCTGTGCAGATGAGCAATGTTTGAAGTACTGACCCTTATATAAAGTGCATTACAGTAATCCAGTTGGGTGGTAACAAAGGTGTGGATCACTGTCTCAAAGTGCTGCTGTAAAAGAATTGGCTTTATTTTAGCCAACTGCCTCAGCTTATAGAAGCTTGATTTTACGACTGCCCTAATCTGACTGTGACGCTTCAGTTCACAGTCCACTTTGACCCCTAGGTTTGTGACTGTTGGCTTTTTATACTGGGCCAAGGTATCTAAATGCACATTGGGGGTCTCAGTGGGGCTACCAAAAACCATCACCTCAGTCTTTTTGTCATTTAAAACGCTATACAAATACTGTATTTTGGAGCCCGATAAACCACCGCACACAACGCTGTGTGAGAGCAGGCCAGCTCAAACACAGACACTTCAAAGCTGGTGAATGACGGGTTTTAATACTTGCTTACATTTACGTTTAAAAATCGTAGCTATTCCTCCTCCTCGGCCCGACATCCGCGGGGGAATTAAACTAGCAGCAGTCGTCATATAAATAAGTCCATGGCAAGGCCGGTGATATTGGGACATCTGGGTTTTGACCATTTTAATGAACTTCCTGGGACTTGATGAAATTTAGGCTAAAAAAATCTTTCTCCTGAGCAATTCTCAGTTTAGTTCATGGTGTCAGTTGCTGGTTTTAAGTCTTCTTCAACAGGACACAGTGTTTATTTTGTTTATATTGCTTCCTGTTATTGTAAAATAGCAGAAAGCAGTGATTTCACAGAATTTCAGCAACGTGTGAACATATGTGTTCCCAGTTTCCCGGTCAGCTCAACCTCTCGCTCATGTCATTTGGGTTCACAAATGGCCCACAAACCAGTGGGTGGGCTATGAGCCATCTTTTATATACAGTCAAAAAACAAATATTTCAAAAGAAGCCAATTTCCTCATAAGCAGGAAATAACTGCACCAATTTGTCCCCCCAAAAAGCACATGATACTCCGACATTAGCAGAACTCTTTGTTCCTGAGTCAGTTTGGTCATCAGACATTCTTCCTTTCAGTGTTTTGAGAGTACAAGCTGCTCCATAAACAAGACCAAAATGACATTTAGAGCATCAACTTCATGTTTGGTTTGTCCATCCTTGTTTTTCACCCTCTCAGATCCTCCCAAATGTTGCCCTGTCCTCTGCTGTGCATTTTCATTTTTAAGCCCTGTGTGAAAGACACTGATAAACCGTTAAGGTTCCACCCGCTGCCATTGCAGACATACTAACAACATGCAGATTGTTTACCTGCCCTTGTATTTATTCTCTGCCCAGGCCAGCACGTTATATACTGCCATTTGGCTCATGCAGATTACACACATAATGCCTTTTGGTGTTTGTAATCACATTCACTGGTCATAGCAGTAAAGATGTGCTTTTAAAATGTGTTTCATGTCCTGTTCTGGATAACTAAGGAGCTTGGAAAGAGAAGGACTACTTTAAGTTGCAGAGTCGCTTAAAGAAGTCATGACCTGGTTGACTGAGAATGTACATGGACATCCTGTTTTGGATGTTTTTTCCCACTTTAAAAAAAGAGCTCATTAATCATTAAAATACTTGATTAATAGGTTTAGGCACCAAGAACTATCCGCTCTTTAAGTGATGACACGATAAATCCGTCTTCCAGGCTCAAACTACCTTGTGTTTAATAGAGCTTTTGTGTTTTTAACATGTTTTAATGCTTTGTATCTTGTTCTGTTCAATCTCAAAAAGCCCCTAAAAACAGTCAGTGATCACTGTCGGCCTCTCTGTTTTTATTACTACTGTTCATTTTAAAGCTTAGTTTTTAAAACCTTATGATGTAACTACAGCCCAGCCAGTGCAGCAGTAAATTAACGAGTAACCTCGTATTGTGGATGGATTATTTCAGTTGTTCTCCTGACTGAAGTTTGGTCCGTTTACAGCATCCTGTCATGCGATTGCATTTGTCCCTAACAATCAGGAACCCTCATGTTAACTTTTATCGAGTGGAAAAAGGTTAGCGTTCATCCTCCAGCTTTACTGTTTGATGAAATTTAGCCTAAAAAAATCTTTCTCCTGAGCAATTCTCAGTTTAGTTCAAGCTGTTATATAAACAGCTTTACTGTTTATGTTATGCTAACATAGCTGTGTCGCTAGTGATCACATAGCACATCAGTATATACCAGCTAACCTAACTTCAGAAACCCTACAAACGTCACTGCTGTTTAGTTTTCTGTCTTTATTTATGTTGGAAGTGATAGCAGAGCTGTAGGCATTAATTTGTTTTCAGAAATCTCTCAGTCAGAGGTTGGTATATCATATTTAGGTGGAAACTAGCGAGCTAACTCCCGCTCAATTCTAACACCGTTAAATTTCTTAAATTCTGTTTTGATGGATGCCTGGATGTTAAACTTAACTGTTTACCTGGTAGAGCAGCAACACCGATCGTTTTATTAGAGATGAAAGAACTTAGACTTAACTCTAAGTGATGCTTGAGTGTTCGTTTGACTCAGGGACCTGCACCTGAGTTTGGGCCCAGACACGGCTAATGACGTCAGACTTAAAGACCGGATTGGGTTAAATTCAAGAGAAGATTGTGGCTTTGACATGATCCTCAAACACTGAAAAAATGGTGCCTTCCCACAACTTGTTCTTCGTGAGAGTCCAAGTGTGGAAGAAAGACTTCTGTAGCACTCCTGTCATAATCCTGTCAAAACAGCAGTGTTTGGTGACCTGGAAATGAGAGCAGGCCGACTTGACATATTACAGCACTCAGAGAGAAAAATGTAAAATGAAGAAAGAGCGAAAGGTGACTCCAGAGTGCTTCTGTATATGTGTTTATTTTTCTGTGCACACTATGTGCATGCATGGCAGCACATGGTTAAAGAACCTTAACATACTCAGACAATAAACAGGGACATGCTCATACATTTCCAACCTAAAATACGCACGCACATTTACACACTTGTGTGGCATTGTTAAGTTGCAATGGTGTAGAACTGTACATAGGGGCATTGGGGGCACACAGAGCCAGGCAGCTTCTCTGTCAAATGTGGGCATGTCCATTCAACGCTCCCATCTGTGCACGAAGAGTCCCTGCAAATATCACCTTGTGTTTGTTTTAAGGGCCCGTCTGCATTTCCATGATGGAGCCAGCAGGGTTTTCAGTAATGCAAAACCTTGCCAAGTGGACGTGTCATTTCTTGGTTTGATTTTTTCCTGTTTTAGTATTTATTTTTTTGTTTCATTAATGGTTTTGTATTATAAATTTGTTCTTAATGTTGAGTACTTTGGTCTGTCAGCAGTTGCTATTTTAAAATGCTTCATAAATGAAGATGGCTCAACTTGATTTGAGCTGCTAAGATGAAAGCCAAGGAGAGGTGTTCTGCAGATGTTGCCTGACCCAAGGTTTGCACGCATGCATGTAAGCCGTGACAGAGCGATGCCTATGAGTGGATACAAAGAGCAAAATAGGCAAAAGGTTTCAACAGGCAGGAAATTTTAAAGACATGCGCTTTACATTCCAACTTTGAAACATATGAATTACAGGCACTTGCAGACAGGAAATTGACTGTAAATATTTCTAAAGTCCCCTTTTTTTTACATACAAGTGTACGGCTAAAACAAACAAACAAAACACCTACACAAAAACCTAGTCCAGGTGAGCATCCAGACAGGATGTGACCCTCCTCGTCTGTCCACGCTTCCTCTTGACCCCTGCGCTGTTTGGCTTCGAATTAGGACACAGCTGCTGGCGTGCATGAAGAATTCAAACGAGCGACTCATTCAGAGGAACCCCTCCCACTAATAATATCTTGTCAATTTCTATTCACTCAGACTTTCAGTCTTCCAGGTACAAGAAAACACCTGCTGCAGCGGAGATCAAAAACCAAAGACTCTTAGTGCCAAAGTAGACTTTGTCAAAAGCAACACAAAGTGAAGGATGACGAAAATGTTGGCTATATAAAAGGTCACATGATGCTTGTATGGTCTTGTATCGAGTCATTTTCTTAACTGTTATTCTGGGTTTTTTGCTCCTGGTTGTTTGTGAATGATAAAGCATAGCCACACAGACTGTGTTTGTACTTCAGCTGCACTAAAGGCCTCAGTCATCAACTGTGTAACTGAGGGAATGTGAAAAATTGCTAATGTTTTGACCACATTAATTAGGAAAAAGGTTTTCTTTCAGTTTAACCTGCAGAATACATTTTAATATCAAGAAAAACAATAATTTTTCTTTTAATTGGCCACTTTGAACTCAAAAGGTACATTTATTGATTTACTATTTAAAAGGATTCCTCCCCTTATAGATTATGGCCTGTTTTATGTCTTCCCACCTATGTTTGATATCAAAGTAGTAGTATAAAAATAGATTATCTGGACACTGGAAATCATGAGAGGAAGGGAAAAAAGGACTGACCGAAGAACGCTAACATTCAGGGAGATTGTTTAGAAGGACCTAAAAATGGATTACATCAAAGAGCTGATTCTAAGGCTGCCAGGTAGTGTTGGTAGTGTTTGACCAAAAGCACCCAAGCAAAAAATTTAACACTGAATAACCATTGACTGTTGGTTTATTGTTGGTGGGGGTTTTATGTCAACGGCATGGCTAAAAAAAACTACTTCCAAAGTGAAAATTGAACTAATGCACAAGAATTGTTTTCTATCTTTTTATCAATTAGAATAAAACCAAGAAACTTAACGGCCAACAAAAGGACCATCATAAAGTTAGTGCAGGTGTCTGGTTGTCTGTTAACCTTACTAGTCATCATTATTTTAAAGAAAAGAAAAACAAAGACAGATGCATTTAATCCTTCATTTCAATAACCAGATCTGTAGTTCTCACTTTGTAAGGTCTGACTCTCCTACATGGAAACAACATCTGCCTGTCTAGGATTCCCCCTCTGTCGTTTTGACCAGGGAGATAACGCCGGGGTTTCTTCCATGTTTGCCGACAATCTGTGTGATTAGGTTCAAAAGGAAAGCAGATCTGAGGAGAGACCTTTTGCTACATACCTGATACGAGCCCCCAACCACCACCATCGCACACACTCGACTGCACACACCCTTTCTGCACACTCGTATGGTGATGAAGGACAGCTATGTCTGTCTCTTGTCACATCCTGTCGCTCTTGAGAAGATAAAGGAGACACGCAAAGTATACACACACACACACACACACTCATTCTGTCCTTGGCAGCCAGTGAGTTGAGCTTGACGTCTTGACTTTGGGGCCATGAATGGCTGCTTTTATGTACAACATAGTTCTATATAATAGACATTGTAACACAGTAAATAAACAGTTCGTTAATTATCACTTGAAGCTAACAGCTAAAAACTTATTTTGAGGTTTCCAAAGTTGTTTTAGTGCATGAATCCGTCAACACCCTCCTCTCCTTTTTCCCACCTAACCTCCCCATCAGTGTTTATGGGCTGCCTTATGATCCCATTATTTCCTGACTGATTGATACTCCATATTTGCCTGAACCATCACAACCCCAACGTAACTTTGGTTCTGTCCAGACAGGATAACATCGAGCTGAGGGGATACAGTGGTTGATGAAATAGCAGTAAGATGAATGTGTCTGGGCCCTTGACGTACAGCCATGTAGATCATTTATGTTAAACACAGTGTAGGAGTGGAGTACCTGAGGGGTGCAGAGTCACACACCTGCTTTGGAGTTGCTCTTCACTTCCTGGGTCACATCAACCGTCACCTTTAAGTGCTTCAGGGGAAGAAACATCTGGTGGAGAGTCTGATGATCAATTTAATAGTTTTTGTCTTGGGACTTAGACAAGAAGCTAGGGCCAGTGTGCTGGCATTAGCTAGCTCGATAGCTAGCCTTTAGCGTGTCAGGCACGTTTGTGGTGAGTTTTTTCAGCTTAAAAAAAAAACTGTCTGCCACCTTAAAATCTTTTTCAGTTGCTCTGGAAGTTTTCCTACAGCAAATCTTTGCTGATAACCTAATTAATCTTACACTTGCCTCTATTTATATATTTTGTAATGTTTTCAAATTGCTGTTTTTCTAGCTAAGGAGAGCTCCATCCACAGCACAAAGCACACACATCAAACTTATTTAAATCTATGAGAACCTGGACGTAGGGAGATTTACAGGTTGGAAATGAGGTTAAAGGGAAACCACTAGTCTAGTAAATTTACGTAACACCGACACTTTTATGAGTCTTTTGTCGACTGTTGGATTGAAATACAAGTCCAAGCATTATGGTCTTAGAATTGCTGTACTTGCTAGTTTGCTAAAGGTTTTTGAGCTCTTGTAAAGTCTGTTTTCTTGTTGCGGTCATGACTTTCTGGGTCGTTACTCATTGTTTCCCATTCTGTGGTGCTTCAATTTCCACAAGTACAGAGCTTCAAACCAAAACAGCAGTTCTGTTGTTACTTCTTTTCGTGCATAGTTATTTGGCGTTAGTTTGCCAATGCATTTATATATTGGAACTAATTAATTTGCCTCTGGTTACAAGTCCACCCAATTCTTTCTACACATTATTGTCCATACTTGTTGAGAAGTTGAGAAGAATTTGAGAAGTTTCTGACTAATTTGCATTTGCATAACTGCAATTCTAGGCTAATAGCCTGCAGCCTTTTCTTTCTGTCGTCAGTGTACACTTGCAGTGCAAAAGCGGGACAGGTGCTTTGCGACAGCTAGATTTCATGCTGTATCAGCTTGTGTGTATAACCAAATATGCCCCGAATGTTTTCAAAAACCAATGTCACTAAGATTACTTGCAATATGTAAAATATCCTTATATAATGTTAAAAAGAAAGACGTGAAAACATTGGCAGATATTTGCTGTTTGATGCACACTGGCAGTGAAATCAGATATCATATCGCACATCAGATAGAGGGATTCCTAAAGTGCTGTGTCTTGATCTAAGACACGTAAACAACAAAAAACAAATGAAGGAGCTGTGTTAGACTTTGGTGTTAAAGGACTGTCCTGCACCTCTGGATAATTTGTGTGATTATTAGACTGTTGTTGGATATGTGTCAAGCTGAGAAATTCATCTATATTTAGACATAAGACATTTGCTCAAAAATCACTGAACACTCTGGCGCAGTTTCCACTGTAACAACACAATGTTGTTCTTGAGTTTGATGTTTTACAAAGAATAAAAATTTCCTTTTTAAGTGTAAGGAAAATGTGTCTTTAAACGTGAAGTATTCACATTTATATTTCTCTGGGAACCACACCAACAAAACCTTCAAAGCTCAAATCTTGCCCGCCCTATAACTGCGTCTCTGATCTTTTTAAATCCCTCGTGATCTTTAGCCTCAGATCCAAACTGACTCCTGATCTACAGTGAACAGTTGAAGTGGGACGTGTGAAGGTCAAAATGAAGCAGGAGTTTCCCAAAAGATCCTTTATCAGCATTTTAAAAAGAGATTGCCTGTCTTACACTTGCTGCTGGGCTAGATGTGCATTGTTGGTCTAGTAGCCAGGGTACATTGCCAGGGGTGTGTGGTGTCGTCCTCCTGCTGCTTGTCTTCATATCATTTTGGACCAACCAAGTTGGTTATGGTTGGAGTCAGTTGTGGGATATGATTTCATTAGAAGTTAATGGCCCTCAGCGACACATACAAAGCTTTGTCAGATTTGATCTGTAGTAAGCATAAGCAGAAAAATGTGTGACTTTGTGTAAGGTCAGTATATGGAGCCTGTAATCATGTGTGATTAAGTTCCTCATCCCGTGGATGGACTTGTTCTCCCCTGCGGCCCCGGTGTGTGTAGAGCACCAACATTATTGGGCTCTCCACCATCGCCAAGACTCGAGACAGTCGAATGACCCTACAACCAAGTTACGCAATAGAATACAAAAGACTCCACTAAATGGGAGTCCACCTCAACACAGATAGCTTCAGTGGTCCACACACTGTTGTCTTAGCTGAACATGGAGGGCAGTCTCCTTAAAAAATAGCAGCCTTCTTTTGCAGTGTGGCATACAGCAGCTGCAAACTTCTGTTTGTGTCAATCTGCGATCTACCTTGGTTATTGGATGTACAACTACTGTGCCAACTACTCCAACCTGGCACGGCTTTCTAAACCACTCTGGCCTACTTCAGGTGCTGGTATTATGCTGTGTTACTAAATTGAATGATTTTAGCAGACAGATACTACATACTTCCTGAATAGGCACCTGACCAGACTGTCCATAGATTAAACACTAGAGGGGGGAGGGCAAAGTAAACTGGTTTGTAGCGACTGAACTCTTAAAATAAGAGCAAAAGGATTTTCTAATAATATTCTTGAAAAATATATTTGGGTGGCCATCTTTGTGGCTCACTCTGAGCCTGCTTCTGTCTGAGGTTTCCTTCTGTTAAAAGTGTGTTTTTCCTTCCCACTGTCACCAAGTACTTGCTCAAAGGGTGTAGTCTGATTGTTGTGGTAACATGAGGGAAATAATCTGGAAATTAGCTTATTTTCTTAAACCTTGATATTATTCTGATAACAAATATGCTCCAGCTCTCACAGCAGAACATTGAAGTAAGTCTACAAAGACGTAAGTGATTCTCCCCCAAACCTAAAGACCTGCATAATGAGGGCGTTCTGTTTCTTTTCTAATCTTTTTCTTTTTCTTTATCTTCATCTTTCATCAGTAATGCCACAGCACAAGGGGCCCGTCTCTGTAATTATAACAATTACATTTGTAAATCTGTTAACAGCAGCTAATTACAGATTTGGGAAGAGTTTAACTTTTAAAACAATATTAACGGGGTCACATTTGTATGTTGAGTTTGACATGTAGACATTAAAAAACTGCCTTCGCATCTTTGTAGTGCTAGAGCTTACCAATTACTCCACACATTTAATGTATTAGGAGCTGATTTGGTTCCAACTTCAAGTGTACCCTTCAGCACATGCTCCTAACATGGATACTGCAGCATGGGCCTTGGTATGTGGCAGGAGGTTTAGTGCGACATATGGTCTCAGCTTGCATTCCCGTGCACTTAGATACAAAAGTGAGAGGCATGGTAAATTTTGGGCATGTAAAGGAAAACCAGACGGCTGAAGTACATTTATTCTTGCATTCAGACATGCATTCCTCAACATGGACTTAAATGCTTTAGGAATCAATGTATTTATTTGCACAGACAGCAAGTGTTATTGAAGGAAATTGCTGTGGTTCTGTCATTTGCCTTTTGTTGCGTGCAGGCAGTTGTGGTTTGCATAAGAAGGTATCAAACACTTGTTTTGCTTCAACATGCCAAACCTAACGACCCGTCCTGGGTAAAAAAAAAAAATGTCTGCCCCCAGGTTCAAACTAGGCTAGGATTATTATTATCCTCTCTGTCTCCAGATTGAGGTTGTTTTTTTTAATAATAAAAATATGTCAACACTGGCTTGCCTTCAGCAGTCACTGACATTTCTCCGTTTTCTCATCTTCTCTCTGTGCGCGATGTTGCTGCTTTTACTCCAGCCGTGCAAGTTAAAACAAGCATGCAAACTTCAGTGTGTCTGCATTTCTTTCTTTTTTCATGTTGCTGAGATTAAACAGACACATGGCCTGACTTTGTTTTATCTTGTACAAAGTCACTTCCAAGGCGGCTTGCTTCCTGTGAGCTAAATCCACTTAGGTGTAAAGAATCAGCATTTAAAACATCAAACGATATTACCAATCTGAGTTTGTTGTAGGATGCTGACATGTATTCCTGGGCGATGTGTAAATGTTTTGCAAGAGTTTGGTTGAATTTGGAAGTTTAATACAGAAATTCAACAAGCAAAGAAGAGTTTTGCACTGAAACAAGAAATTTTAAATGTTTTTTTGTGGGAATATTAGGCATAATAAACAATTTACTTCTGTAAGACACTGTAGAGCACGAGTTCACAATAACAATTTTAATGTGGCTCCCGAGAGCTGTCGTAAGAGGAATATCTTTAGAGTTTAGCTTTAAAAAAAGTTATACAGAAACTGATCGGATGCATAGAGTTGTTTAACTTTGAAGTAAGACATGCAAAGAATTGTTTTTTTTTTAAAACACAAGATACCTTTGTTATTCCAAAATTAAGGTACCCTTACTCAGCTTTATTTCAAAATCTGATGTGTGAAAAACATTTTAGAAAGGAATGATTTTGCTCTGAAATCACACAAATCGCACACAAAAAAGTTACCTATCACCAAAAGACGGAAAGTCGTTGTCCAGTTTGGACAAGTTTGTTTCCAAAATACAATGTGCAAGTAGAGTTTTCTCCTGAAACACGACAGGTGAAGGGAAAGCTTTGACTGGGTCATGAATGGGCCGGTTCCCAACAGGAAACCTCTCACCTATATGGTGTGAGCCTAGCAGTGACAGATGTTTGTTTGAGCTGGCCTTTCTTTGCGTTGGTTTGCTGATCCATCACTTCCTCTTCCCTCTTATCATTCTCGCCACAGGAAGGAGCTGTTAATACCACCTTGCACCATGTCACCTACACTGCTTTACTTTCATCATTGTTAACCACAACCGCAGCTTCCGATGAGATTTACCCGTAGAGCTGCTTCCCGCCCACAAGCACACATAAATACATACATTACCTGAGGACCCCCAACACCAAAGACAGGCATTTTAGCACAACTCTCTTTCTCATTACTTTGAGGCTTCTCATGCGTGCCTATGTGTGGCTGTCTACAACTTTGTGATTCTGTCGAGTGGAAAGTGGAGAGAAAAAAAGCTAATTTCAGCTCCTCCTCTAACTTTCCATCATGTGAAAGGATCACCTACTGCGTTTGTGCTTCACATGTGTGGGACTATCACTGCTAAATTACAGTTAGCTGTGAATTGAAAAACTGCAATACACCACCAATTTAACAGCTTGTTGACCCGCCTCCTGAACCAATAACTTATAAATCTCAGTTTTGGTCCACCCTGCTTTACAGCATTGCTTCAGTTTATTGAGGTTTGAAGGCATTTTTTTATACGCCACTCTCTTTCAATCATGTTGAGGTCTGGACTTTGACTGGACCAGTGTAATACCTCGATTCTTTTCTATTTCTGCGCTTCTGTTGTAGATTTGTTGGTGCGCTTGGATCATTGTGCTGTCATTGAGCCAACTTGGTCTTTAGCTTTCAGAAAGCCTCAAAAATACTTTGGTGTACAGAGGAGTTCGTGGTTGACTCAATGACTCCAAGGTGCTCAGGTCCTGTGGCAAGCCTGGGTCATCATGCTTCCACCACCGTGCTTGACAGTTTCTGTGTTTGGTTTTCTCCAAAGGTGGAGTTGTGCATTATGACCAAACATGTCCACTTTATTCTCCTCTGTTGGAAGTTCATTGTTCCAGAATTATTTGCAGTTTGTTCAGATGCAGCTTTGCAAACCTAAACCTAAGTTATTTTCCTGAAAACTCTCCAAACAATCCAAAATGAGCCATATTTGTTCAGCTGTTTTCTAATTGTACTATTATAACCTTTAACATTTATACCATGCTAAATGAGGCCTCAGATGCAGCTCTTGGGTTTTTAGATAGATATCTAAATAGGTGTATATGCCATATAAAAATGTCATATAAAAACAAAATTAAATACACTAAATGTTGAGTGGGTATACACTGCAAAAACTCAAACTCTTTCTGGTTTGTCCTTGGGCTACACAAGTACAGTTCCCTCCTCCTGCCTTCTCTCCGTCTGTCCCATTCACGCTTCAGGCTGCATTTTACTGCTTTCCATCAAAGTCTAATGGGCTGTAGGTAACTCTGTTGTTTTCCCACCAACCCTGGCCTCTCCTCTTTCTACTTTTTTTCTACACACACACACAAATTCACAGCTATAGGATGAAGGAGAAACAAGGAGTGTCAGGGTGATGTTTTAACCCTGCCGTCTCGCTTCAGGATTAGCTGATGGAGGATGGTATGGGTGTGTATACCATAGCTTCTTCTTTCTGTAGGCCAAATGTGCCTGCATTTATTTTAGTGTTT
The DNA here is from genome assembly GCA_015108515.1 of Hemichromis elongatus. Lineage (NCBI taxonomy): Eukaryota > Metazoa > Chordata > Actinopteri > Cichliformes > Cichlidae > Hemichromis > Hemichromis elongatus. The sequence continues at coordinate 35,793 of VUQR01036478.1, forward strand.
TCTAAAGAGTCCCACACAGATCTTCTCATGTGCCCATTCTTTTTCAGTTTCAGCCTTTAATGGGGAGAGTTTTCTCTTTCCATAACATTCATAACATAACATTTATGTAACTGAAAAGAGCCCCACTGTGTCCCTTTATATCCACCTGAAATACAGCATGTTGAGCTTAATTTACACACAATATAAAACACAGCTTCATCCTTTTAAAGATATAAATGAAAATGATTTTGTAATTATATATGCTTCCTTTCTGACAGTGATATCAGAAGGTTATTCTCAAGCTACACAGCTAAAGCTGGTAGGCTACTAGCTTAGGGTAGTTGGGCATAAAAGTCTAAAATCTGGTGCTAATAGACATTTGGTTTGCTTTTGGTTGTAAACAGAGGAATGCACCACGCTATTGAGTAAAGTTTACAGATGTGTTTCTTGATTTTTTTATTTAGAGAGGAACCATGCTTATTGTTTTGCTCCTCCTTTCTGGTTTTATGCTAGGCTAGGCTGACCACTCAGTGGCTACAGCTGCAATTCAGTAACATATTCCCTGATTTTGTTGCATTTATAGTTTTATTATTATTATTATTATTATTATTATTTGAACAGGTTACTTTAATTAAAATCACAATGAACACAAATGCAATTATTATTGGATGTCTATTTAGGCACTGAACTGTCAAAGAGGAGATATTTTCTAGGTCAAGGACAAGGGTTTTTTATCTCTCAGAGCATTGGTCAAAATAAAATGCTGAATGAAACCAGCTTGATTCTCTCTACAGCATTTTTTTAAGTCCTGACCCTGACTCCCAGGAACCCTGTACCATTTATGGGCATTTCTCCAAATCAGCCATGAAACACTTTGCATTGAGAAGAGACACCCTTTTCTTCTAGGAGTTGCTATCAAAACTTGTTTTGTGTAATTGTTGCAGAAGGGATATGTACAAACCAGAAAACTCAAAAAGATTTTACGCAGTGTGTCATATTCACTTTCCCATTTAAGGGCATTTACACAATGCTTGTTAACCCTATGCCTCTCATCACATCAGGTTGATAGGAGAGCTCGTGGGACAGAAGTTCCTGCTTGTAGAAATGTTTATAGAGCAGCTATGCAAAATCATATTCTCATTAAAAAGCAGATTTAAATATATTTAATTGTCTGTTCTGAATTATTTTAGATTGAAAGAATTAAACATGAGACAGATTTATTTATTGCAGTCCTCTGGAGTTTGTATGCAGTCTCCAACTGTTTGCAGAGCAGTAGTGAAACTTGCAATAAAATGAGACTCAAAACAAAAATGGTAAACCTTCGCCTTTTAGTTTTTTTTAGATTGTGTCATACTTAAAGTTAAATCCCTGTAAATTCTTGACCCTCACTTTTTTTAAGGTAGCGAGTGGAAGGCAAAGGTGAAGACCTTCCTTTCTGACATCATATAATATGAACTTCCTTACTCGGCACTTTAAACTGCCTCCACCCATGTATTCAGGTTATAACAGTATCTACACCTTCGCACCCTGCAGCCAAGTCAGTTAGTCACCATCATCAGTGATATTTAACTGACTAAAGCTGGTGGTCTTGGTTAGCCAGAAGGATAAAAGTGAAATCCAAAGTAACTGAAGTATTCATGTGGTTTTGCTGCAGGCTCTCCAGGTGTTTATTTGGGGTCAGTGTCTTGGATTCCCCCCCCTTTTGATGCACTCGTCTTGCTAATCCCTCGTCACATTGCCCCCTGTGGACAAAATAGGAATTTATACTGTCAGCTGGTCATTTTGGTTAACAGTGAAGTTGGCAAAGATTCAGTGTTTTTCCTGATAAAGTTCAACACAAACCCCCTTTTCCTTTCTGATGCTCACATGAATGAACTGGATGAATCTGAGTGTAGCCTTTGTGTTTCAGTGTGTCTGACTGCACAGTAGCCAGACTGCGGTGACTGTGAAATGCCTGCTTTTATTCATGTGGGTAAAGGTGTTTGCACAAGCAGTCATCTTCAATCAGCAAAAGCCAGACTACATGAGAAGTATACACAGCTGATGGACGGACTGGCTCAGTGAGTCAGCAGAGGGAATTTTTGTCTGCGGGCTTTGCCGTCTCGTACGTCCCAAATTCGAACTGATTAAATAGTTTCAAAGGCAGAGAAAGAATCCTTAATGATAGCTTGGGAGGTGCCTGGTGGGATAGGTGGACTTTAGTCACAACTAAAAGTTAATCAGGCTTGTGGTTGCCTTTGTTTTGCCAACAAGACTTGACTCACTGAAGAATTAAATAAAGTGAGATCAGAGGAAATTAAGGGATAGATGGAGCCATACGAAGATAGAGGAGCAACATTAGATATGTTTTAGAAGAATTTAGGTAAAGTGGGTTTTATTTTATGCTGCTTTAAAGTCTGTTTTTGGAATTATGCTTCTCAAATTTAGTAGCCCGATATGAGAGGGGAACCAATCCTCTGGCTAGACAAGAAACTAGACAATGCCTCAAATAATTTACAATGTTTACAACATGAAACTCAGAGATATGAAATACACCACACCCTCTGGCACTTGGAGGTCACCTAAAAAACCAACAATTTTTATTTCGGCATCTTAAGAATTAATGAGCAAACAATCAGTTCTGAACATTAAACATGTCATTTTGAATTTTCAACATTAGCATTTCGGCCTCCATCATGTTGGTTTTGGTAAAGTGAAGTTTTAAGTCATCAGCTGAGACCTCGCTTATACTCAGTTGGAGACACGGTCATGGATAGCTGGCAATTCAACAAGTCTGCTTTAAGTCAGCCTGCTGTAAATAAATTTCTTCTCAGACGAGCATGGTCACGAAAAACTGGACATGGTGGACATCTGCATGGATTCTCCTACTCAACATCAGATGGCTAAAGTTAGGTAACACAGCAGAATCTTGGACACAGACAGTCTAATAATGGCCTTAAATCTTAGTCACACCACACCAACCACACATCACTGGGGGAAAATGCTTTATTCTACAAGTTGGTCGGTGGTTGCTGGGTAGGAAATTGATTGCTAAAGACCCAGGCATGGCCTAGAGATGTGAGGCAACTATAGGTCACTAAAAAAAGTGTATATCTTGGCAACTGGTTGCTAGGTGAAACTTGTATCCACGATATACAGGGATGCACTAAAAACTGCCTTGTAATTGATTTGGTCACAAACAGGCACCTAAAGTTGACATGAAAGACGTCTGCAAACACTTGCCAACTGCTTGCTGAGCAGCAGTGAAACGGCAAACGCTGGCAAATTCCACGCAAACTATGGCTTATTTGAACAATCTGCTAGCAGCTGAAGCAATCGCAAGTGTTTTGCTGAGACACCCTCTTTGTGGTCGATTTCACCTAATGATGATCAGAAGCCTCTTGCAACCAACTAGTTGGGGAATACATACTTTCGAGAAAATAGACTGATAAAAGTCCTAGAATTTGTCTAAGGAGCTTGTAAAGAAAAAGGTGTCTGGACTTCTTTAGGTTGCTTGAAGATGTTTCACCTCTCATCCGAGAAGCTTCTTCAGTTCTAGGGTCAAATGGTGGAGAGTCCCATATTTAAGCCCTGTGGGAGTGTTCCTCGTAGAGGGACAATTGACCCCTACTGATCCTCTACCTAATCACACGAGGTGTGAAAACGGGTGTGGGTCTCAATCAGTTTCGGGTGAGCTTAGTGTGAAACCTGGCCCCACCCTGTCATGTGATTTCCAGAGGTCAGATGGCCTAGGATGTGAGTGGGCATCAAGGCGTCTGGGAAGGGATCTCAAAACTGGATTATAGATGGCAGATAGTTGGTGTCGTAAACCACCGCCTCTGTTGGCCGATGGCCGTTCACAGTGGACATAGATGAAAAGCACCGGGCTGCTCAGTCACTTACTAACTACCGTTAATGTATTTGTATTATGAGTATGACACTATATTATACTGTAAGAGCAACAGGCTTCAGCTCCTGTGCAGAGCTGAATATTAAATATGTGCAAACGGCAGCATATTTTCAGTCTGTCACATCTGTAAGTAACACCAAATAAAAAAAAGCTTGCACTTCATTAACTCCTCATAATTCAGTAACTGTGGATTAAAATAGCAAAGCCCAACATTTATACATATAGCAGATTAAGTTAAAATTTGTTAAATTTTCACACTATATATATATATATTTAGAGAGATTTTTCAAATATTCAGCTTAAAAAAACAGTGTGAATTCATGTTAATGAGGTAGGAGCAGACTAAAGCAGGACTGTAAAGCTATATAGTATGTATAGTATATAAGGTGTTGTCCTTTTTTTAAAAAAATAAACAGCTTATATATCAGCTGTCAGTAGAAATGTAGTACTTTAAAAATGTAAGAGTAGAACTTCAGATCCCGAGTGTGTGAGGACAGAGAAGGATCGGCTTTATATTTCAGTTTGTGATGATTCTGTTCTCGTTGTGATTACAGGAGCTGCCCTCAGATTCAGACCTCAGCACCACCCAGTGACAGCAGACAGATCATCCAACATGTTCACATGTTAAC
>VUQR01036479.1:14086-42636 GCA_015108515.1 Hemichromis elongatus
ATATTAAAAGAATAAAAAGCAAAAAAAAAAAAAACCAAACTATTATAGTTGTGACATTCCACCATTGGGGAAAAAGATTATTTTTTTTTTTTTTTTTTTTAAATCTGTACTGTAAATGTGTACTTAAGAGAAGTTGTCATTAACACCAGAATGAATCTGACCAAACAGAGTGAAATCCAGAGGACAGCAGCCAAAAATGTTTCAGGCCTGAGGAGGTGAAGCTGCAGACAGAGGAGCAGAGGAGAGAGGCTGCAGGTTCGGTGATAAGAGGCAGATGTGGACGAGATGATGAACTTTGACTGTTTTACTTTTACAATAATTATTTAAAATATTCCTTACTTGTAGAACGTGTAGTTCAGTCTGTCTCACAGTGAGCACTCTGTTTTTGTTCAGTATTTATTTTAATGTCATACATGATCAAAATTAATTTCTAACTTGTGTGTTATTTTGTTATGTCTTTTGTTTATTTAACTTTAAGGGTTTAAATTACAGATTGTAATCTTAAATACTTGTTTTGTCAAGTCTTAATTAAAATTTGACAAATGAAAATAAACAAGTTCACGTGAAGAAATTTACATCTTTGCCATCACTGCTGTTTTTGTTGCAGGATGGAGGCAAAATGACCCCTCCTGACAGTTCCAGTGTTAAAGAACTCTCCACTAATCATTTGTAGTAATTTAGCAGGTCAATACTTGAATCTGAGTCCATTTTTGTATATTTGTGACCATTTAGATATACTGAGATGATTGCATATGGAAACATTGACTATTGTGTACTGTATATAACGTGTAATCAACTAAGTTATTTTTCAGCTAGCACAGTTAAATCACATTTGATTAAATCACAAGCAATGCATAATAAACTGAGCACAAAAGGTGCTCTGAAAGCTGGTGTGTAAGTGTTGACATCTTACACTGTGTCACTGTTCAAGGGCAGATACTGTACGTGACACAAGGACAGTTTGTCCATGTAGTGTTCCAGCAGACTGCTGCATAACAGAGTTTATTTCAATTCACACTGAGGTCCCATAAAAGGAGTGGTAGGCAGATGTACTGTTATTATCGGGGTTGTCATGATACTAGAATTTTACTAGACTAACGGTTAGAAACGTAATACTCAATACTATTTTTAAATCAATAGGGAGAGAAGATGACCAAATTAAGAGGCATGAGTTGTTGTTGTTGTTGTTGTTTTTTTAAGAACAATACTAGTGCAAATTTATTAACCACAGCCCTGTTTCTTCTATTATATAGTTATTAAGGTGGACTGCCAGGCTATGTGACTGCTCGTAGATTTTCTTGGCATCAACAGAAAAATGACACCTTTTAGACATAAGTAATTGTGCTTTATCTTCACCATTAACGGCACTATTTTATTAATTTTTTTTTTTTTTTTTTACTAACCATAGCCACTGTCTTAATAAGTTTACAGACAGCCTTTGTGGTTAATCTCTAATAAATGATTTTCAGCATTTTTGTATCTAAAGGTACTGAAGGTGTCAAATGTGACGTGTGCCATTAATCCACATGATTATGACACTGTGAGGCTTTTGGACTCTGGTTTTACCCTCTATGACTGCTGATCATGTAGCCAGAGGTAAGCTCAGAGTGGCATGCTAAAGTTGCCGTTGTAAGTTCAAGACACATTTGCCGCAGTAACACAACTTGATTTGTGAATCCACAGGACAGCAGGTTTCCATGGGTAAATGTATTTTTATCCATTCTGCAGAACGTAACATCCTCTCTGCCCAGGCTAAATTTACAAATCACATGCAAATAAAAGTATACACAATAGGCCATTTGCAGTTCTGCATGATAATCACACATTACGTGTTTCCTTCTGTGCAACTCAGTCCAAGTGTTGTTGTAGAACAGCTCGTGAGTATAAATGGTTACCATCTTGAGTGTGAAACTGTGTAGACTCGATCCAGTCTGACATATTGAAGCATTGTTGGAGAACACAGAACAGATTGAATCAGCCATGTTGGCAGTTAGCAGTTGCCCTTAAATTGAAAAGAAGGACAAATTAACTCTGTAACTGCTATAGGTGGCATAGTACTCATTGATCATGCAGTCTTGTCAGATATGATAATGTTCAGTATGCGCCTTATTTCCTTGCTTTAAATTTGATCGAGAACCAATTATCTGTCACAAAGTACCAACTAGAAGGAGCTAGCTAATCTCCACAAAAGCCACCACAGCGGATCCGAAATGACGCAGTCAAGTATTGATTTCACTGTAGACCTTCAACTTTGATTCCAGGGTTTTAACAGCAGTAACACATCAAAAGTTTAGGAATTAAAGACTTTTGAGCTGGTAAATTTTGCATGGACTATCTCAAAAGGTAAATTTGTACCTTTATGCGCTTTGAGTTGTTATTGTGGGTTTTTTGTACCCCTTATTTATGTCTGCAGTAAGTGAAAAGCATGGTTAGTTGGGTTAAGTTAGATTAATTTCCCACCAAATGCCTTAAACTGCACTATAATGGGAATATTTACTAAGCTGCAACAAATGAAGACACTGAATTCGAGGTGACATTTAGAGTTCTTTTTAAACCCTAAAATTCAAAAGAACATTACTGCAGACAGAGGAACAATCCAGTAGACTTTATTTAATAGACTGTTGGCTGCTTCAGTAATAATCCACCTTTATTGGCCCTGCTGTGAGCGGTTTGAAAAACAAAAAAAACACTGAAGAAGGGGATGGGGAAGAGTAACTCCTCATATAAATTTGTTTAGACTCCTTTTCATTACTCTTTTATCCTGCACAGGGGGTGTTCACAGCCCTTGGCTCCATAAGTAACTCTATGTGCAGCTTTTTAATTTAAAACAATGTTTTCTCTGCTTTCAGTCGTCTCAGAAAAAGAGCAGAAGGTATATTTTCCAAACCACATATGGTTTGTGCTCCATACCTGCCTTTTCCAGATATTAATTCACTCGTGTCGTTTTCTTGAGTGCAATGGAGAATCACAGATGATATTAGTTTCACTCTATTAAAAGAATGTGCTTTCTTAAGCAACCTGTGGGCATATATATTTTTGACAAAGCATAATATACAGTACTTTTATATAAAAAAATTAATGCTTTATGTGACTGAAGGGGTGCTGATGCTTTATAGAATCAACATAAACGTTGTAAGTAAAAACTTGTTATGGCATTTGTCTCTGCTACTTGCAAAGAGTTTAGTGAACAAAGTGCAAGGGGAGGATTTTCTGGAATGTATCCTTTTAAGGTTTTAACATGAGTGTTTATATGCTGCAGCAATATTTTCCTTGATCCATTTGATCTTTCTATATTTAGCAGTCAGTTCTGCCACTTCCAAGCTTTTTCAAATATTTACACTTTTTATTTAACATTTCAGAAATGCATTCGATTTAGTCCATCATGTAGTATGGACTGTATCTTATATGTTGTCCCTTTTAATATGGTCATTTCAGACACAGGCACAGCCAAGATCATGCATAAGATAAATGTGGATAACTTAGAATCTAAATTTGATTAAATAACTAATCTTCCTCAGGACAACATGCTCTTGTGATTTTCCTAAATAGTCAAACAACTTAGCACTGTACTTGGAAATGTTGTCATAATAAAGCCTGGAGAAGTGTTGGAGTGCTTTTCAAACACTCCGGTTCCCAGAGCTGCTTTGTGTTTTCATAGATTTCCGTTGGCCCACTGTTGGGCTGTGTCATGTGTTCTTTTGCCCGGATAAAAAGCCAGCTGTGCAGAATGGTAATGTGACGTTACAAGGGCAGGTCAAGTCATCTTTGACCGAATGAGCTCTGCTGCTCAGTGAGCTGGGAAACCCGAAGACAGACTAGCAGAGCCAAGATGATTGTATTTACAAAGATCACCTTTATAGAATTTTCTTCTTGACTTGTGGTTGGCCAGTTTGATTCAGTAACTGTCCCCTGTGTGCTATATTCATATTCATTCAGCATTAGTAGTAAAGACTTTGTGCATGATAGCAGCTCTCTCAGGTTCATCCAAAGAAAAGGAGAAGATGGAGCATTCAATGAGAGGGAGGGGGAGGGCAGGTCGAACAATGGCTCCTCTCAAGAGCGAGGTCGGCTCTCCCAGGTGTCTCCAGGTAGTCATTAAGGGCCATGGGAACCCGTTCACACACAGCTCTTCCTCCCACAGAGATCAGTGTAACCTCTTTGTAACCACGCTGAGCTGTTATCTGAATGTTAGGAAGTGCACATCCAGGTAAATGTTTGGTATTTTGCAGTGGAGGTGAGCAGTATTTGTTTTTTAGGAAATAATTGAGTGTTTTTGAGAGATTTGTTTATTCATTATTATTCTAATGTCATTTGTTTGTGAAATAACGTGGATGGTATTTTTCTGGTGGATTTTCTTACACAATTCATTCGTACAGCTGATCACTGTCATACTACAAAACTATGGCCAGAAATTAAATCATACCTTGTTCCATCAGGATTTTCATAGGAGTCTGATCCCGGTCTGCATGCTGAAATTTAAGGAAGCTCTTAAAACTAGCTTGAGGTCAAAGTACGGCCTTTACATGCTGTGTTTAACATCACTTTTAACTCCAGCTTTTGGAAAGCTTTGTGAAAAAAAAAAGAAGAAAAAACCTGCCTACACATCTTGAAAATGAGAGCCAATAAAAGCAGGTCAGGTATACTGCCTTACATCAGCTGGTTGAGGTGATAATGATCTGATCCTCAGCATTGGTGCATTTTAGCTGCTTAGGCTTTTTACCAAGTGACTTTGTCCTAACACTACATCCGACATAAAGCTCACAAGTTTTTTATGTTTATGTTTTTTGATGTTTAGGCCAAAAGCAAGAATACATTCATCTGTCTGTTTTTTGTTTTTTTCTTTGATTTTCTTTATTATTGTTATAAAATATTCATAACTGGTTTCTGGTAGTTCAAAGTTGCTCTTCAAATATAAATTTACATAAAGTTACAGAAGACAAACAAATACAACAAATGAAGAAGCTTAAACCAGTAAAAACTATTTTTCTTTTATTAATCAGTTATTTGATTAGTTGGATATAATTTTTATAACATTCCAGATTCAATAAGTACATCTTTAAACTTCATGCAGATATTTGGCTGACTGTCTGAGACTTCCTATAGACACATCACACAAGTATATTTACTACAGATGCACTACAGTTACAGACACTTGTTTCCACCTCAGGGGCAGGTTTGAAAAGTAGATTTTCTGAGTAAATGTGTATCGTGCAATTGGTCCAGATTACACAAAACTCTGACTTTTTATATAACTGTGTGATCAAACGGTTTGCGATTTCCACAAAACTCACTGCGTGTCACAGGTGTCAAATCATTTAAAGTCCCATTACCCTTTAACCCATAGGCTTAATTCAATCATGTTTGTGTGTGCGTCCCTTTGCTGATGCTTAGTTCACAAGGCCCAGTGAGCTTTTTTTCAATAATGAGCAATCTTCTTTGCTTTAAGAACTGGTCAGAAGGTTTTTGTCTGGATGATAGCACAACTGTAGATGTATTTAAAGTTTGCTGAGAAAGATGGAAATGCCTGTGTGCTCATCTCCTCTTATGCATGTCCTCAGGGTCTCTTCCTGTGTCTGTGAAGATTTAGCCCATTTAATATTTGCCATAGTGCCAAAGTGCATGGGAGATGAGGACAGTAATTAGTCAGCTTGCATACAAACTTTATTAAAAGCTGTGCCTTGGTAATGAGCAAAGTGTATAAGGGAATACTCGGGTCAGGTTGGTGCCATGTGCTCAGGTAAGTTTAGGAAAAGTTAACTTCTTATCTCTTCTTAACTTCTTATAAGTGTGCCTGTCTATCCAATAAATTATACAGTGTGTCTTTATTATTGTGTGTAGAATTCAGCAGATTGTTTGTATTTCAGTTGTTTTTTCTATCATCAAAAGGACTTACCGTAAGTCATCTTTTCAAGTCTATTATAATTAAATATGGAGGAGCCACATAAATAATTGTTTGTGCGTCTGTGTGTGCAGTGGGAGCTGCTGTGGTCCCTGATCCTCCTCCTTACCTTCTGTCTCCTGCTTGTCTGGTTCTACTTCTGGTGGGAGGCACATAATGACTACAGCGAATTCAACTGGTGAGTACAAAAGTGCCCCTGTGTGTTGTCAGAGCCTGCCAGCATATAGTTTTGGCTGTAAACACATTCTAGCCATGCTTGTTGGCTTGTTGTTGTTTTTTTTTTAAACCATCAGTTTAACCTGTTTTCTGCCAGAAGCCTCAATTATACTTTCTGCTCCTGTGATCTGCTATGGTCCGCTCGGATCCGACTGACGTAAAGGGTCTGTAGGGACATCCGCCTGCTTGGTTTTTTTTTTTTTTTTTTTTTAAGTATTTTGTGACTATGCAGTCTTGTCTGCGAATAATCTATAAGGCACACTACACATGCGCCCCAGGCGACGAACTTCAAAGAAGTCAAATAGGAACGACCACTCGGCCTTCCAGCTGTCCGTGTCTGCAACAGAGTATACATTAGTCTGAACAGAGACCACCCAACCCTGTGCAGATTACACCATGACATCACAGAGGTTCTCACTCGGCAACTTCCTGTTTTGTACACCAGTCAGTCCTGGGTTGCAATTAATCAAACAAATACATATGTATTTGACAATATACATGTTGACCCACTACTGTTTTTTTTTTTCTCTTTCTTTCTTTTTTTGGACAACCACTTAGAGCTTCTCACAGAGCAGACACTATGGCTGCATTTCCCAAAAATTGGATGAAGTTTAATCCTAGACTAAAAGAAAAATTCAGTGAAGGCCTCCTGGAGAGGGTTTAATCCATGTCTGTGGAAACTGAGCCTTTTAAGATACTAAATGTAAGGCAATGTTAACTTATTAGCAACATTGATGTTTCCATTTTAATGCAAAATCTCTAAAGAGTGTGTGGACATCACAGATGAAAGTTTTCCCCTTCTTCTCCTCTCTGTCCTCCTCTCAGGGATCTCTGCAACAATGTCACCTTCTTCTCTTATTACCATCCTTTGCTTACATTTCCTTTCCTCGTATCTTTGCCTCTGTAGTTTTTCAGTGATATCCCAGTCCCTATTTCCTTTAGCCCAGGTTTTGATTCACAATAAATAACTAAGCTACCTTAAAATTGGCCTCTGCATAAAGTGGTCCCTATCACTCTAAAGGCCTTAGACTAGTTTTGGGTAGATTTATTTTCCCCATTTATGTTTCTTTGTAGTTTAACTGAAAGCACATATTCCTAAAATGACCATCTTAGGTGCACAGCTCACCCATTTCCTGTTTAGATCTAGTTTGCGAGGGGCAGCCAGACAGTAGAAAGTTAAATGAAAGGGAGCTAAAACGGGCTGTTCCAGACAGTGGTTGAACTTAGTGGCTGCACCGGAGCCCAGGGCAGGATAAATAAGAATTATTTTTGAGTCATGCAAAACAACCCTAGTAGTATCCAAGAATATATGAAGCTATAGTAGAGTATCCTGGGCCCTGTTTACCTTTTGCTTTGGCTATGTTTGCCATCCTCTTTGGAGCTCAGCAGACGGTTCAGTTTTATCTGCTGTCTTACTTATGTGTATTTATCTCCACTAGACATTTGCCAAACCTCTTAGGGGCAAATTTCCTGCTTTTGTAGGGTTTCCAATGATGATCACAGCAATTGACATCCCTGTCTTTATGACTTCTAGTGATTTAGCTGCAGGGAGTATCTCTGCCCACGTGTAGCATAAAAAGCATTCACAAAGGGCTGAGGAGCATCTGCGCTAAGTGACCCTGCTGTGGCTCTGTGTCGCTAGAATCATGCACAAGGCTTTGAATGTAAAGGACCTAGCTGTCATTTAAAAATGCATACACGTACACCCAAAGAAAATGCACAGAAACAAATACATTCCGGCACTTTCTTTTCTCTGCAGCTGTGGACCTAGTGTTACACCCAGGGTCACTCTTCAGAGGAATACAACTCAGAGTAGCATTTTATGTATTTGTATATAGCTATATGTGGTTGCATGTGATAGTAAAGCATCCCATAAGACAGAAGCCAGTCCTCAATAATTTTTCCAACCATCCATTAATAATGTTACATAATCTCTTTTGTCAGTTTTTCCCTGTGGCATAACAACAGTGTCTGTGGTCACTGTGCAGAGTCTGTGCATTATTGCTGCTAACACAAAGCTTGAGAGCACTTTATTGATGTCTGCCTGTCAATCAGAGACCCTTGTTAAACCAATAGTTTCCATTTTCAGCTTTCTACTTGTCATGTTTAACTGTGTATATATATGTCATTTTGCCAATCTCTTTGTACGACACTGTGTCTTAGCCTTTGTGGACAGCAGCTAATCTAACATTATGTTTTTGGTAGTTTGTCAGTCATGTTGTTTTGTAAGAAAGGAAAAATAACTGATAATAGGTGGGAGAAAATAAGGACACAAATGTACACTGACACTCTATTTCCATAAGCCTTCACACCCTTTTTTTATTAGGCAATGAGGAAGACAAGAAATGTTGTTATCCTTCTTGTTTCTACAGGTTCCTGTACAACCGCTCTGGGGAGTGGAGTGATGGCACTGTTCCCATCCTAGCCACCACTGCTGCTGGCTTCACCTATATTGCTTTTCTAATTGTGAGTCAGAGTTCGCAATGAATTCGTTGGAGAGATTTTTAAATTGTCTTCATGTGTTGCCAGATATGGTAACCACTTATATAACAACGATTAGCAAGTTGAGATCTGTAAGGCAACAGGCTTGTTCTGAACCTTGTCCTTTTTTTTCTGTCTTTCTCTTCAGGTTTTAGCACTTTGCCACATTGCACTTGGGCAGCAGTTAAATTTGCACTGGCTTCATAAGGTAACTTGCCAAATGTGAAGCAACTGTTAATGTGGCTATGTGTGGTTTGTGAAAAATGGGTGGTAGAAGGGGGGCGGGCGAGTTTTACATATGTATTTTTAACTCTGTTATGTGTTTACTTGGTGTTTGTGTGTGTCCCTGTGAACAGCTGAACTTCCCAACTTATAGTTTGGAGTTGTCCCAGCAGAGTTGCAAAATCCCAGAAAACAAGCTGTTCAAAAATGCTGTCAGCAAATCAAATACAGTTACCAAACACTGTTTGAGATGTGAAAGAGCTGGGAGCTACTCTGGGTTATTCTAGTGCATATGTGTGTCTAAAGGTGTCTCTCCCTCTCTCCACACAGATAGGAGTTACTGCCGCCTTGCTCACCACCATCGTCGGGGTTATATTTGTCAATCAAACATGGGTGCAAGAGTGGGATGTCATCCCCATCTCCCTGCAGGTCAGCAGACTTAAATCACCCTAAACTACTTGTGATGGGTAGACATCACAGCTGGTGCTTAGGTTCCGTACGAAAGTGAGTGTTGTGATCCACAGGCGAGAGGCACCGTGTTATTTTCACACAACAGCCAACACTTTGACCAGAGGTTGTCGGCCTTGATATAATAATGGCTCAGTAATGGAGCTGTAATCAGTTTTCTTTCACAGAGACAGCCAGGGTGGACTGAAGTGCAACTCCTTGTAGTGTTGTGAAGGTTCGCACTTGCCCATTTAAGCTGGTGTAATTCACTACACACCAGTGTCTACAGCAATCAGTCCATCTCATACATCCATATACAGCTTTTTAAAAAAATGTCTCTTTAAAATAATCATTGTGTACTTACTGTAGTATTTGATACTCTGCTGGTTGCCATTTAGAGGAATGTGTAATCATGTTAACTGTCTGTGCAGTACTACAGCGACTACAGTGTCACTAAAATTAAATTACATCAGAGTTTAAATAACCTTTTAGTTAGTGTGTCCATTTGGGATTATTGCACCACCAGAAATGTGTGATTGAAGTGGACACATAATTTCACTCCAACTGTGGCCATTAAAATTAAATGCCACTACAAATTACAGCTATTATCTCTAAATAGTTTTGCCAGTGCTTCAACCCCAGATAATGTCTGTAATTCCATGTCTCTGTCTTCTGCGTCTTTGTTTCTCTCCTCCTCTACTCAGTTGTTAACTCTGTTTCACACCTCTGTCCAGGCGACAGGCCCGTTCCTGCACATCGGGGCTCTCGCTGCAGTCACGGCACTGTCTTGGATTGTGGCTGGACAGGTCACCCGTGCAGAAAAAATGAGTATGTGTGCTTCTGTAACATGTTACCATCAGCCACAGATCAAACACACACATACACAGGAGGAGTTATGAATGATTAACACTATTTAGACAAGAGGCCAAGACCTCCACCCAGGGTGTCCAAGATAACGAACATTCCTCCGGTCTCATGTGATGTTTTCCACCCAGGACACTTTGAATTGTTTGTCCTTGGTTTCAGGGTGCTTTATGGGGATCGGTAGCTCTGAATGTGTGCTCTGTCCTCACTCTCACTGCCACTGGTGTCGGTAAAACAGACCTGAGCAAAACAGTCTATGTGGTTTATGATTCTGAGAATCTGAAGGTGTAGCCAGATGGGCACAGTGTTGGCTACCAAAAAACGGATTCATTATTGGCATATCATTAACTGCTAATTACTTACAAGTCATTGTTTTTCAAAGGGAAATGTGTCTTTAAATGTTTTGAGTTCTATCACTAGAGTGATTTTGCCTTTTTTTTCCTTTTGACTGTTGTTAAATTGCTCAAGAGAGTTTGCCCTTGTCTCTTTGAAAGATAGAAAATAACTCACCTGACTGTTTAGTTACTGGCTTCATGTGTGTGTGTGTGTGTGTGTACTTGATGAGGTGAAAAGGTCTTAGCAAAATTTCTCTTATTCAGCGCAGAACAGCTACTGAATATCAAAGAGGGTATGAGTGCATGTGCGAGTGAGAGGGTGGATGAGGGTTGTGTGAGTCTCCTGTGTGTAACAAGAGTTGGCTACTGAACCCCGCCCCGGAGCTGACCTTGAAAGAAATACATTCCCGTGTGTGTGGGTGTGTGTGGGTGCCCACTTTCAGCCATCATTACACACTCATACAGAGGTGGACACAGGGTAATCTCTATTGCCCCGATGTTGTTGGCCACTGTGTAGTTATAAGCACTGCTGAACATTCAGATATTTACCGCCTTTGCACAGAGGTAACAGATTTTGGTACACCGCTAACACCTAGCATCTTTCATAAACTGTGTATAATGAGCTGTTTGGTGAGCTTTGGAAGTGCTGAATGGTAGATTTTGTGCTTTCCATTTTGCCCTGTTTCCAGTTATTATGCTAAGCTGGTAGGTTGCTGGTCAGATTAGATTTCATTATTTAATGTCTTCTTCAGTGTTCCAGGTGGTGGTGGTTTTGTTGTATGTCAGTGTGTTACTAGCACTCTACATGGTGCCCCTACACATCACCTCTCCCTGCATCATGGACCCGGACACCCTCAAACCACGCCCTGATGTGATTGGCCATCAGGGAGCCCCCATGGTGAGTCAGCTGATGCCTAGCTTCCAATCAGAATGAGAATTTAAAACAAACTAAATAAATAAATTGATGCACATGTTCTTACAGTAACAGAGTCAGAGTCTCGATACTGGCTTTGCAGCAAGTTCCAGGAAAAATTGTGCTGCTTTATATTTTTCATTTTCATATTAGTCCCCTTGTTTTGTTTTGTTTTTATTTTTCTGAATTAAAAAAAGGACTGGTAGCATATTAACTTGCGGTTGTGTAGCTGAAAAATAGAAAAACTGTGTGAGCTGGGAGCGCTCCATACCTAATATAGGGTTTACATTTTCTTCTGGATTGAGGTGTCACTCTGCCAAAGACGAAGCGTTGTTTGTAGGGTTTGTTTATGCACCAGTTAGACTCTTACTTGGACCTGGAATAGCAGTTAAGTATGGCCACATTAACATATGATCTGTACACAAGTGCATTTTTGCATGATTGATTTATGTGCTTGGATTAATTGTATTCCTAACATCACCTGCAGACAAATTTAAGCCTTTGGCAAAACGTACTGTTGAGTATTACACAACTCTTAGAAGGAACGAGAAGATGGTTATTCAGAACAGTTAGTCACACGCACGCTCAAAAACACACCCAGATTTTTGTGCTATTTGTGCAAGGCAATCGATTCTCACCGTGGAATCTAAATTTAGGAGTGGCTGTGCAAGGCTGTGAGACTCCCACTGGGAAACAGTGATCACATCACTGGACTCTTTGTCCCAGAATCACTCTGTATTGATTATAGCTCATTCCTTTCCTGTGGTTCCCAGGCAGTAGCTTTACTCACAGGCTTTCATAGGATGAGACTGTTCTAGTAAGTGATGGTATGGTATTGATCATAACCTCGATCAGAAGAGTTAAAGAGCAAGCCGCAGCTGTGACTTTTTTTTTAATTACACACAGTCCTTTGTGTTCAGAGGACAGAGTGTGTGTGTGTTTTTTTTTTCCACATATACGTAGTGAAAGCTGTGTCATTTTGTCATCAACAGATATAGCTCCAATTTCAGAAAAGTCAGAAGTTAGGTCATTGTTATGTGTAAAAATAAATAAATAAAATTGTGTGCTTGTCCTTTGCTGTGTGTGCGTTTGTAGCTTGCTCCAGAGAACACACTTTGGTCCTTTCAGCGAGCTCTGCAGATGAACGTCACTGGGTTGGAGGCTGACGTGGCTATCAGGTACACACACACACACACACACAATCAATACAGCAGAATGATAAAGCAAAGTAAATACACACACACCTGCACACCCATTGGGTTTCATAGATTATCACAATCACTGGGTTTCCCAAAATTTCTTAATCAGTGCAGGAATAACGTCACACGGGAGCAGATATCACATTCAGACCTGTATGGGTTTTTTTTTTTGTTTTTGTTTTTTTAGTTATTATTGTGTACTCCAAATACTAAAAGGACAAAGGCAGAGCATTGATAATATCTTGGGCATTATACATTGAATATACTGCTGTTCAGTATAGCAGCAGTCAGGAGTAATCAATTTCTGCATGATTTGAACAACATAATAAATGAAGACAGGCTGAGCTCAGAGAGGCACACTTGGAGAAAGACAGGAAATTGGGTGGGTGGATACTCCAGTGGCCGTGCTATATGATGAATAGTGGGTTCCCATGTCTACTCAGGCGTTTACGGCTATGGAGGATGAGTGATTGTGTGGAGGTGGGGAGTGATGCCGGCTGTTTTAGAGCTGCATTTCATAGTGCAGAGTGTTTTAAGACCGTCACTGCATCCTAATTTGATTAGATGTTTCAGCATCAACCTTGGTGCAGTTTGTGTGTGTGTTCACGGTACAGTCCTGAGAGAGGTGAATGGGTGTGTGATGTTCAGGCTGCTGACTGGTGAGCTCCTGACGGTGCTGAGTAATTAGACCTGATGACAGCCAGATCCACAAAGAGACTCCACTCCTGAAGGAGACTAGAGACAAATGCTCATGTGTGCACACATTCATACAATATAACACGATTTTTATTTATTTGTTTCCCACACCTGATGATGATGATATTTTGGAAACTTAACAGTTCAAACACACACAAACACCCACCTATCTGTGTTAGCAGGATATTTATTAGTCAAATGCTTAGTTTGTTTTTCCGATTAGTATTTGAATGACAAATACAGAAAATGGAAGGGCTTTCTCCTTTTGTCTTTTCCTGGAAAAGATATTGATGGGAGCTTGTTTTTTGTTTTTTTAGGCATGATTTCAGTTCTTATCTCTTCTCTGCTATTTTTGGAACCTTCATCTCCTACACATCAGCTACAAATGATAATTACGTCTTGACACTTTACCCTTTTGTTTGATAGCATGGATGGTGTTCCTTTCCTGATGCGTGACTTTACCCTGCAAAGGACCACAGACGTAGAAAAGGTTTTTCCAGACAGACAGATGGACGAAGCCTCACTTTTCAATTGGACGGATCTGCAGCAGCTCAACGCTGGACGTTGGTTCCTCAAGGTAGTTCTTAGTTTCTAATAATGGCTACATTTGTGAATTATTTTAAAGCAGTCTTAGCTTTAGGGTGCCGGGATGCACTCATGTGCAACAAAGGCCGTTATCCCAGTGAGCCATAAGTACTATACGACCTTGTACAATGATCATTCATGACATTGTTGGGTTTCATCAAAATATCAACACCCGCTGAAGCTTTACTGGGAGCTGCAGTGGGTTGAGTGCTATGGTTCACTGTCATCCTCATACAAGTACTGCTTTTCCATTAATCTGTCCATGTCTAAAAGTGCAGATTTGTTGCTTTCCTTCCTTAGCTTAGATCTTGTGAGATGAGACCATGACGTCCAAAGACTCAGACTCGGCTGTCTGTATTTGTTTGAATCTTCATTACTTTCTCCTCTTGTGTTTACACTGCGTGTGTGCACACTGTTTGGATGGATATTGCATTTCGAAGAAAAGCCTTACCACCACTCAGTGTGATTTTGTATATATATATATATATATATTCTACAATATGTAAAAAGCAGAAATGAAGCGTTTTCTAGTCAAAATAGTGAAATGACAGCTTATCATGGAGTAAAACAATCTCAGGATCTGCTCCAAAGGGAGTAAGCGGTGAAGCGAGAAATGTGGCGTCCTCCAAGGATGTAGCTAATGAGCTTTTGACTTCTCATGTTAATAAACGTGTTATGAATCTGTACTGTAACCTGTATAATTCTTACCTTTAAACAGTAAAGCCGATGATCACTTTTTTCCCTTGGTTTTTTTTTTTTGTGTGTGATGTTTCAGGATGACCCCTTCTGGACTGTGCACACGCTGACTCAACGTGAGAAGAATCGGATCGCCAACCAGACCGTGTGCAGCCTGGAGCAGCTTCTAAAACTAGCCTCATATCACAACAGCACGGTGGTTTTCAGGCTGCGGAGACCTCCTCCCAAGCACCCCTGCTACGACACCTGGATCAATGATACACTACAAGCTGTGCAGCATTCGGGGGTTCCTCAAAGCCTGGTAATTATATAGGGATTAAGTGGCAGTGATGTCTGGTGTTTCTTTGTATGCATGCTACATGCAAAATGGATGAGGTAAAATACATATTCATTAAAAAAGTAGTTGTGTTTGTGATAGAGTTGCAGAGTTGTAACTGTTTCACGCGTTGTGCCGTGTCCAGGTGATGTGGACACCTGATGAGAATAGAACCCATGTGAGACAGCTAGCACCTGATCTGATCCAGACCTCAGTGGTGAAACAGAGCCCTCAAATTCTGCAGCAGTTTGGCATCAGCAGCCTGCTGCTCAGATACAATCAAGCCAGTAGAGAGGAAATCAGGTAGAAACACACACAGCCCTCATGGTGAGTTATCATTCTGCAGCCAAGTTTTATGTGCCTGAATGTTTTCCTTTTTCCCCCAGGAACTTCTCCGAGGCCCACATCAATCTCACCCTCTACACAGTCAACGAGCCCTGGCTGTACTCGGTGCTCTGGTGCAGCGGGGTGTCATCAGTCTCCTCGGAGGCCCCGCATGTCCTCCAAAAGGTGCCTTACCCCATCTGGTTAATGGTAAGGACTCGTCACACACACAGTATATTTTTATATAACTCATCTAGAATCGCATTTTCTTTTAATGCTGATTTGATTGTTTTTGTCCGATCTTCTATTTGAGTGATTTCCTTTGTTTCCCCCCAACTTGCTTCATTTTTGCATTGAGATTTTTTTTTTTTGAGACCTTTTCTTCTCTCCACATCTTATTATGTTGCAGACGTGTCTTAAAATATTTGTATTCAGCAGTTGTTTTATTAATTTATTGAAAATATAAAAGAATGAAACATCCCATTTATAAACTGTAAGTTTCAGCCTCTCCTTCCAACCAGCAGGCATCATGTAGATCTGTCAGTACTGTTTAGAGTTCTTACTTATGTCCGATCGTTGGGGTTTTTCTCTAACATTGAAGGCTCTTTACCTGTTATGAATTGGTGCTAAACAAATAAAAATTAAATAAAGTTGTATTCAGAGCCTCAGAGTAGTCGCTGATGAGCGCGGTTTCAATCAATGGTCCTTAAGATGCTACTACAACTCGAGTGGAGCCCACCTGAACCTTAATTTAATTTGTTGGACCTAATTAAGGGAGCTACGAGATGCATGCTAATTGTAAAGGCTGCAAGGGCCCTCTTTAACCTCCCTCTCTCCTTTAGCTTCATCCTTTGATTGACTTAATTGGATTTTACTGATTGATATCAACAGGATAGCTTTGATCTGAACTCTTGTTTGCTGTAGTGTCATTCTTTTCTAGTTCAGTCATCCTTTTGAAACTCTTGATCGACATGGGTAGCACCCATACTGAGCCTCTCTGCTATCCTTCCACTCGCCCTCATATGTGCAGCGCGCCAAACCGCTCCCCCCATCTGTGCCACCATACGGGAACTCTGCATGACAACATGTGGACTTGACCTCCAGCTCACTGCTACGGCTCAGGGACAGTTTAGGCTTTGGTAGCATCTGCGGAGCTGTCTGTTAAACCCGACTGTGAAAAATATCATCTCAAATATGCTATGGGTTGTCGTTGAGACTAATAGAAGGTAGAGATTTGCATTTATGTTTGTAGTAAATGATAATGTTGACAGTGTCAGTGTTTGTTTAAAAGAACTGCTATTTTAGTGGGTTTATTCAGAAAAAAACAGTTCAGCACAATTAAGCTGTGTTTAACTGTATTCTTTGGCATATAGCGCCACCCAGTGATGGATCCTGCGGTAAGCGACTACAAGACAAAACTCAGAATTACCATGTCTGTGTGTGTGTGTGTGTGTGTGTGTGTGTGTGTGTGTGTGTTTGTGTGTGTTTCCAGAGACCAAATGAGTACTGCCTGGCGTGGGTGTCTGCAGACCTCATCTCCTTCGCTGTAGTTATAGGCATATTCATTTTCCAAAAGTAAGTGCACGAACTTGGTGATATAACAGCAGTCACATCATTAAAGCGAGCTCTTACACAACAGCTAATGTTGCTTTATTTTCCTGCAGGTGTGTTCTTGCTCTTTCACACTTAAATACACTCATTACTGCTAATTGACAAACACATTTACTCAGTAGACATCCCTCTGTCTGGAACACAGCAGCTCATACATGATGATGCTGTTTTTTAATCAAATGCGAATCCTTTTAAAACCCATTTTGTTTTTGTGGTGTTATAAGCCGCCATGTGTGTATGAAAGGTGTATGTTTTTATATGAAGGTGTTTTCTCTTTGCTAAGCCCTTCACACTCCCTGCGCTGTGTTTCTGCTGTGTTGAAGAGCGCTGTTTGTTTGTTTCTCTGATGACCCCAGAGACAGATGGCCTGTCCTCCTGTCATCACTGGCACCAAGGGCATTGATTTATTTATTAATTTATTCCACAATAAGGGTCCAGGTCCAAAATGAGTTTGCTCTGATTATTGGAGCTATTCAATAGCTTCTGCTGGCTTCTAAACTGATCTCTTGTCTCCCGCCTTCTTTTGTCCTTTTTTCTCTTTCCGCCTCTTCCTCGTCCTCTCTCCTCTGCCTGATGTGCATGCTCTTCTTCCTCTTCTTCCTCCTCCTCCTCCTCCTCCTGCTGCATTCTGGCATCTTCTCTCAGCTATCACATGATCAGGTAACTGGGTCGCCTCTCCTGACCCGAAGTCTTCTCTCCTTTTACCACCTTCCTATCTTTCATAATCTTTACCCATCATTCCTTTGATGCATTGTTGATTTCCTTTTTTTCCCTGTTGTTATTACGTCATCCATCTCATTCAGATTTTTTCTCTCCACCTTAGTTCCACTTCCTATATTTATTCTCACCTTCTCTGTCTCACCTGAATGGATTTACTGCACTGCTGCTGCTTTCCTCTATGACAGCAACGACTTCTCATCCTCATTGTCCTCTGCTAAACAAATGAAATGTAATCTACCCACACAGCACAAAAAATAGTCCACAGTGAGAGTTTAAATGTCTCATCAGTCTTAATAAGTTAACGACTAAATGTCCAAAATGAATTGGAGCTCTCAATTCATCCGGGAAAGGCCTCGGGCTTGGCTTTCGCTGACGCTGATGTGCTGAATCCTGGCTTGTTTCTGTTTGTGTCTCTAAATGCTTCTGTGCATTAGTCACAGTTCATTGTGACTAATGCTTCCAACTTAATTGAATTGAAATCGGGGCTGTTTTCATTAAAATGAGGATGAAGTTGTGACAGGCAGGAAAGGAAATCAGTGGCTTTGACTGTGAGGAACGATAGTCTAGCAAAGGCATAACTGTGCTTAAAAAGCTTGTATAAGAAAATAGTTGATATGTTTTTTTTGTTAATGAAACACTGGTTATTTCTATGAGTGACAATATATTTAAAGAAAACTGTAGAGCAGTGGCTATTGACTCATTAATTTAACTGATCGTTTTGCCAGCAAAACACACATCTTTAATGAAATACCTCCCAGTGTTTCCAAACGAAAGGTAAAATAAATTAAAACGTATTTTGTTCTTGTTAATGCCCTTCACTGATTCACAAAACCATTACTTAACATCGTCCTTACAGCTTATAAGTCCTTCATAGAGGTAGTGCTTTTACCTTATTACTCACTATTAAACCCAGCACACACACTCACACACTATGAGAAGTCTGTGTTGTTGTTTTTGTTTGTTTGTTTTTTCCCTAAATTGAACGCCATACTTCATACACATGACCGACATCGGTTGGATGTTGCATCATAGCATATGAAGCATCAAACAAACAATTCCTGAACATAATTTGTTCCAATTTGTACATTTTATAAGAAGGAGTCAGGCATGCACACAGACCAAGTTGCTTATTACAATTTGAAATGTTGTCCAGTGCAGCTGTCTCTAGGAAAGTCCTCGTGTCTCGTGATGATTTCTGATCCAGCCTGTGCAAACACTGCAGGTATCGGATGAGCGGTATGCGCAGCTACAACCCTGAACAGATCATGCTGAATGCTGCGGTCAGGAGGTCCAGTGGAGACATCAACGTCATGAAGGAGAAACTTATTTTCTCTGGTAAGGCCCGTGCAGTGAAATAAAGAAAAATGGAAACATTTACCAGTCTTTATTTATTTATTTATTCTTTATTTTTCATTATTTGGGCTCCTGAACCTCAGCAACCTGTTTTTTAAACTTCAGGTGCCCAAATAGCATGTCAGTCCATCCCAGCATGCATCTGAGTGTCTGTAAATCTTCTTGGTCCTCCTCTTCCTCTCTTCCATGTTGAAGGTCAGCCCCAGTAACAGCCTCCCTCCTACATCCTCCGTGTGATGTTCAGCACCTTTTCATCCTTCACAAGCAGTGACTTCTTCCTTTGTTCCATTCATCCGTTGCATCCCACGTTACCTTCCACCTCTTTGCCTACTTTGTCCTTTTTCTTTATCATCATACCTGCATCCATCCATCCCTTTACACCCCAAAATCCTGCCAGTGGAAAATCATGTCCCAGTCTGTGTAGACAGCCATTGGTACTGGAGTTCAAAGGTGAGTGATGAAAGTGCCAGCTGTTTGTGGTTCTTTATCATTTTTCCAAGCCTTCATTGTTGTTAACCTGTCAAGGAAAGGTGTTTATGTAAACAAGATGAGGTCAGAAAGAGCTGGAAATGTATAGTTGGAAACCAATTGTTTTGTTTCTTGTCCTTTGGCGCCCTCCAGAGGTGGGGAATGGAGTTAGCAGTGCTGAGGAGCTCTATGGAGACGGCTACGACTACTACGCCAATCAGAGCATCAGCCAGTGATCTCGGCCTTACAGGATGAAAACAACACTACTCAGCGATCCCATCATTCCTGTTTATCAGTGTAAAAGTGTCTCTCTGCCTCTGCCGCCCCGATTAACTGGCAGACTGCAGCATCTTTGTGTATACTCTGTAAATAGTACTATTTTTTCCTCCCCCTCACACATACTGTACAATATCAAAGAGCACTTTGTACTGATTGAATTTTGTGGCCTCCTCCTTCTCTCACTTCCAAATGATCCTCTGAGTTCCCATCGCATGCTTCTTTACAAAGATGACTTTCTTTAGCAGTTTATTCTTTTGAGCACCGTCAGATATTCTTCAGATGATTTTTTTTTTACTGTGGCTTTATTGCAGCATGGGGCTAACAGCTTACAGCTCATCGTATCCTGCCTCCTGGCAGCACTATGCTGTAGTTTATAATAAACTTACCTACAGTAATATTTATATTTAAATAGAAAGGAAAAAAAAAAACATAAGCTGTTTACAGAAGTCCTGCCTTCTCCTCCAGGTGACAAACTCACATGGTGTATGTAAGAGAATTATTTTGATAGAGGCTCAGAGCCCTCCTGTCCTACCAATGCATGTAACTCGAAGTATCCCTTTTATTGACTTATGTGAGCTGTGCTCCCAGTACAATTGGTTTAAATGGTCGGGGGGGGGCACAGACTTGTGCTCCTGTTTTTATGGTTAATAGTGAATGTACATTTTTAATGTGTATTGTGTGTATTCTGACTGGGTATATAACTGTGTGCAGTGCTGAGTGTGTAACTGTATGTAAAGGTGACTAATGCGTAAGATGCTCCAGCCCACAAAGGCATCTGAACTTATGTGACAGTTTAGCAATAGTCTGGTCCTCTTAGATTCCACTTCCTGTACAGCCTTCGAGTTCAAGTACAGCAGTCACATCTTGTGGTATTTCAGTGCTAACAAACAAAATGCATCTAAAGCTCTGTTGCTGGTGTGAAACTGACCGCTGTGAAGTAGATGAAGTGGGCGCCAAATGTGAAAATGAAGTTGTAAGTTGGTCAAAGGGATACGGCCAGTATCAGAACAGGTCAAGAAATTGATTACCTTTTGTGTTTTCTTATGTTGGGTATTACTGTGCCTCAGAAGCAAATGTTATAAACTCTAAATTAAAGTCTTAAGGAATGAAATAAAACAGTGTTCTTTTCTTCTACACAGCTGCTGAAATCATGTTTGTCTGGATATGTGTAAAGAGTGTGGGTTCAATAATTCTCAGTAGGGTGCAGTGTCCTAATCGAGATCTTAAAAAGGATTACTTAAGTTATCTGGTAAATGTCACTTGGCACAAATGAAACAGAGTTATTTGGAGTAACTCATGTAGCTCACAGAGCTTAAATTTATTTATGCTCTTAATGAGAGGTATTACGGCTTCACTCATCTCCTCTCTATTAGAGGCCTCAGAAAAACTTCTGATTAGTACACGAGCTTCATCTGCAGCACCCAACCAATCATAAATACAAAACTGAAAAAAAAAGTTTGAAAAGGAAAGAGTGAAGAAGAAGGAAACTCATTTTTAATAGGTCAAAAAGCAGACTGATAACATTTTCAGGCAAATACACTTAAACTTGGTGAAAGTTGCAATACAAAAATAGATCCTGGTATTATTCCTGTTAGGAATTGAAATGATTCATACAGTATCTTCACTGGAGGCTCTAACATATCAAAATGTGAAATACAAACACAGGTGTGAATACACCTATTTATGAATTACAACGGGGGGAGGTTTGATCCTTCAGAGGAATGTGGGCACGCTGAATTCTTGGTTGGAAAACAGTAAAATTAAGTAAAACTACCAGAGACGCTGTTCTGACTGTTTCCTAGAGAGAAACGTCCACTTTGGATATACACCCCAATATTTTCCCACGTGTTTTTATCCCTTCCACTCTTATAGCTCCATACACATTCCTTAAATATCCAAATGTGACAGGAACACATTTCTCAGCATCAAACAAACAAGGCACCGATGAGCGACGCGTTGGTCGTCCTTATCTTTAAATACAGCAGCAAAAGCAGTCCGTCCTCCCAAATATTTAAATAAAGCAGCTCTATTGCACAAAAAAGTCTCATTGGTCAACATGTTGGGTCCTCAAAGTGCAACACTGAGCACGTCTCCTCGTTCCTTTTTAAAGGCAAATAACCTTTTGTGGATTTTACTCACGATGTTAATGATTTACAGTACTGTTAAAAAAACAAACAAGGCTTTCTACAGTACGTACCTTCATCTGCACCTTATTAGGAGAGTTTAAAAAGCATATGGACACATTTTAACTGGTCTCAGTCACTATGACTTCTACAATATTATGAGTAGGACAAAGGCCTCTGAGGGAGCAGGTCAAACAATGTAGCAGCCCCTTTGAAAGGCATGTGCACACAGCATATCAGTCTTCAATGGAAAAAGGAAGAACTCAAAGGCCAATTAAAGACTTACACAGACTCGCTCACACACAAACACACTCACCCATACAATTAACAGATATAAATAAATAAATAGCTAGAGCAGTACTGGCTAGTCTTGATGTGGCTGTTCCCTGAATTGAACACAAGCTAAGTATCTGATGCCGCTAAGCATCAACTGCTAAAGCTGAACGAGGCAGCAGATACGTGACAGACGAGACAGTGTCGTACTATCTTACTGTAAGTTGGTGCACAACAAAAGCAGCCGTCACTCAGAATGTGAAACCAGACGGTTCACCTCTGATGTTATGAGTCGCTTTAGAGGAATGTTGTTTCAGTACGCTGTCAGCTTTCTCCGATGTCAGCGACGATTTCCACAACCGAGCAGAAGGACCGTTGTGCATCGTAAGCTTTTTCGGTGACGGGTTTATTGTGCGTTTTTTTTTCCCTCCCATCAGCAGATGTTAAAGTAGCGCATTAAAGAAGCATGAAATACTAATTAAACACTGGAACAGAGATTAGCTGAAGTTCATCTTGCGCAGATGTCTGTTGGGTATTTCTATGGCACTCACTTGTAAAGGCCATGAGCCGCCCATGATGCCGGCCTGAATGGCCACGCCAGTCACCACAGCCAGGTCAGGGTCCACTGATGTGTTGGGGTCCTTTCCAAAGTACTCACTAATTAGCCTCCTAATCCGCGGGATCCTGGTGGAGCCTCCGACCAGAACGATCTCATCCACCTCCTCCTTGTCCAAGTGACCCTCAGCTAACACGGTCTCCACAGGTGCCAGAATCTTCTGGAAGAGATCTTCATTGAGCTCCTCGAAAAGTGTGCGAGTGATTACGGCCTGGAAGAGAACTAGAGGCGGAGTGGAGCTGTCGAAGCTGTCGACGGTGCGAAGGTGCAGAGGCACCTGGATGGTTACACTGGGTTGGAGAGTCAGGTTGAGCTTGGCAGCTTCCACGGCCTGCCGGAGATGGTGGATGTCCTCCTTGAGGGTGGGTGGGACTCCAAACTCCTGCCTGACTCTCTCTGTTGTGTACTGGAGCAACCTCTGGCTGAAGTCCTGACCTCCCAACTTATTATTGCCTGAAAACAAACAAGCAAAAAATAACTTTTAACATTACAGACTGCTAGTATAAAGGTATAGGATACACAATACAACACTGTCACAATACAGCCATTCACCAGTAACAATTGTAACAGAAGGGATTTGTGAGTATCACATGGTTGCCAGGAGGAAGCATAACTTAACTGCTGATTATACAGCAACTGAGTGTAACAAATTGTGGAAAATCGTATCTGTTGCTGTCTACATAGAAATATCAAATAACCAAGCCATTACGTTTACACTCAGCAGCTTTCCTGTTCTGCAGGAATATAACCAGATGCCATTCAGCTGGTATGTTGAGTCCTTGAGTTGTGCTGCAATGTGAAAGTGATTGCAATCAGTCCAAGTCAGACTGCAACTATTTGCAGAATGGTCGCCTCCTATCAGGCGACCCGTGCAACAGTCTACCGTTCAAAAGTCGTTGGGAATGTGCAACACCCAAAAATGTGTTCACCACAAGTTATAATCTGTCGTAGAATGGGAAAAATTTTAATACAAACACCAGGCAGCCACCAGTTTCTATGTAGACATAAAAAGGTTGCTGTCCTATTTTTACTTGTGTGGCTGAGTTGTTAACTTACTTTGAACTAGAAGGTAAATTTGTCAAATCAGTGTGTCCAGAGTTGGATGGTTTTCAACACATTTGATTGGATTTGATGTGATTTTGCTTGGCTAACATTATCTCAGGAGTGCATGAGGTGAGCCCTCTTGTTCGCAGTGTTCCCAAATTATTTTCTTTTCTTTAATAAAATACTGAATATGGATGTCCCTGTATCAATGCAATATCGCCTCAGAAAATATCGTAATACTATGCAGTATCGACCCCCCCCCCTCACCCTTAGTGTAGAGGTTCTCTGAGGTGACACAACAACAACAACAACAACAGTGAAGCAGTACTCCTGTAATCTTACATAGCACAAATTTGAACCCCTGGATGATGCAGCAAGTCACTTATTTTGGTAGTTAGAAAGGCAGAGGCTATGCAGCTCATTAAAAATAAACACACAAACATGAGGTCATTTAGCATGCATGGCATAGCTCAAAGACGAAAACCACTGCTGAGCAAAAGAAACATAAAGACTTGTTGGAATTTTACCAGAAAACACCTCGATGATCCCAAGACTTTTGGAAAAATACTCCGTGGACTAACGAGACAGAAGTGGAACTTTTTGGAAGGCGTGTGTCCCATTACATCTGACGTAAAAGTAACACAGAATTTCATGCCAATAGTAAAATATGTTTGATGGTTTGGAACTATTTTAATACCTCAGACCTGGAGCTCAGAGCTGTCTACCAAAGCATCTTGAATGAGAATGTCTAGCCATCTGTTAGTTACCTAAAGCTGAAACATGCTTGGGTTCTGCAGTAGTAGTACAATGATCCAAATCACACCAACAAATCCACCTCTGAATGGCTTAAGAAAACCAAATTAAGACTTCGGAGTGGCCTAGTCAAAGTCCTGACCTGAATCTGTTTGAGATGCTGTAGAATGACCTTAAAAAGACGGTTAATGCTCACAAACCCTCCAATGTGACTGAATCACAGCAATTTAGCAAACATGAGTGGGGCCAAAATTCCTCCACAGCGTTGTAAAAGACTCTTTACCGAGTTTGCAAACACTTGCTTGCAGTTGCTGCTGCTAAGCGTGGCCCAACCAGTTATTAGGTTGTGGGGCAGTCACTTTAACAAACAGGTCGATGTAGGTTTGTATTTTTTTCCTTATTAATAACAAACACCATTTAGAAACTGCATTTTGAGTTTAGTTGCCTCATCTTTGTCTAATATTTATATTTGTTTAATGATCAGAAACAAACAGCGTCACAAACATACAAAAAAACAGGAAATCTGGAAGAGGGCAAACACTTATCACACAACTGTATGTACGTTCTAGAGTACGTAGAAGCATCTAATGTTTGTTTGTAACCATGGGTAATAAAATTAAATTTCACAGTCAGGAACAGAGGGGTTTACCCCAGGAGGCAGGGTACACCCTGAACATGTCACCAATCTTTCGCAACTTTATTACAACTACACCCAAATTTGATTACTGAAGCTGTGAAGCACGTTACCTGCCATTGCCCTGGTGAGGAACATGCCTCCCTGTTTGTTGAGTAAAGACACATCCAGAGTCCCTCCTCCCAAGTCCACCACCAGCACATTAAACACGTCCACCTTGTGCAGGCCGTAGGCCATTGCTGCAGCCGTGGGCTCGTTGATGACACGTAAGACCTCCAAGCCTGGAAGACAGTGAAGGAGGAGTTAGCGTGTACACACTTATACACTAATGTGGGGTACGAGTTGTTTTTAATGATGCCCGAAAAGAAGAGCTGTAACAGATTCAAAGACTGGGTAAAGTTCTCCGTAAACCCAGGTGAATAATGTGCAGCCTCGAGACTCATTAGTAAACTGACCAGCGAGGTTAGCGGCCCTCGCTGTGTAGTTCCTCTGCCTCTCATCGAACTCTGCGGGCACTGAGATGACGGCCTTCTGCACCAACACACCCAGCTGTCGCTCGGCCATCTTCCTCAGCTTCAGCAGCAGCCTGGAGCCGATGAACTCTGGGGTAACGGTGAAGGTGTGGTTGGTGGAGATCAAAAACTCTGCACTACCATTGTTGTTTATCACCTATGGCAAGAGAAGGATGAGAGGATGCTTTTATTAAGTGTGGATCTGATATCACTGCATATACATAGTTAGGAAAGGTGGCTAGATTGGAAAGGTTTCAGTTCAGACAGGCAGCCAAAGCCAGCCCAGGATGACCCACCTTGAACGGGTACCTAGCGCTCTCCTTCTCCAGGACCTCTGGCTCAAAAATCTTCCCGATGAACCTTTTGGCATCGTAGATGGTGTTTTGGGGGTTGATGTCAGCTAGGTCCACGGCTTCGTGTCCAGCCAGCACCGCGGTGGTGGTGAAAGAGACCGCACTAGGGATACTCTTCCTCCCCTCTTCATCCGCTATCACCTCCACCTCTCCGCTGCCCGGGTGGAAGACCCCCACGGAGCAAAAGGTGGTGCCCAAGTCCAAGCCGATCACTTTGGGTTTTGGGGGAGGCAGGTACTGCTGGCCCAGGTAACCAGCCAAGAACAGGGCCAGAATCACCGAACCTGTGGGACGATAACAGCACGCGCATCACGGGTGGGCCAAACCATTATTAGCTCATGAATTAGCACTCTAAAACGGCTATGCTTCTACTCACCAATCATGGAGACTTCTCCGGCCATCGTCACAAGCTGTCACGAAGTCAACCGACGTTTTAATTTACAAGAAATTTATTAAAAGTTGTGGCGAAACTGTGTCCGGTTTTTGACAACTGGATGACGACAAACGGGAAATTTTCAGTTCACTAACAACACGTCAACTTTGCACGACTCGTGAGGAATGCTGGGTAATGTAGTTTACGCAAACACTACCAGAAACGCAGAAAAGGCTGCTTTGTACTACAAATCCCATAGAGCTAGCAACGTCAACCACAAAGGGACAATTTTGTAACGTAGGCAGGAGGTCAACCAATCAGGAAAAAGCGGAACAATTTCTTTTTCCTTTTTTTGAGGGAAGGTGGGGGGGGGGGGGGGGGGTAACAAATGAATAATATTAATTTTAATAAATTACTAATAAAATTAATGACTTAATGAATGCACAAATAAATAAATCATAAAAGTTAAATAGTAATAAACTGATTATTAATTATATATTGTTAGTGATAGTAGTAGTAGTAGTAGTAGTAGAAATAGTTGTATTAAAAGTAGACCTTAATTTAAATAAGTTAAATTCATGTAGAGGTGCAAACCATGTTTACAGATGTAAATGTGGACTTGGCTCTATCAGAGACTGTACTCTTAGGCAAACTAAATTAGTCTTTAAATACACAAAAAAAACAAATATTTAACACTGTATTTTTAAAAAAAATTTATTTACAAAAAGTTTTGAAAATAAATGAATGCTCACACACAAGCTCTCTCACACACAATCTCATTCACATGCACTTTGAGACAAAGGCATACATGTTTATCTGTAGAGTATGCATTATAGATACGATCTGAATATACAAACAGCTTTCAAATCACAGGAAAGGAAAGTAGACCGAAAGTTAAACAGAGATCAGACGTAACAAGAAAGGTCAGAATGATGCAGCTGTGATAAATAAAAGCTTTACATGCAAAAACGATTAGAGATTTAGAATGCAATAAATACAAATTACATTAATGTGACAAAACTCTTCGGCAACTTACCGTCAAAAATCAATGCCTATAACTAT
This sequence comes from Hemichromis elongatus, assembly GCA_015108515.1. Lineage (NCBI taxonomy): Eukaryota > Metazoa > Chordata > Actinopteri > Cichliformes > Cichlidae > Hemichromis > Hemichromis elongatus. The sequence continues at coordinate 41,454 of VUQR01036479.1, forward strand.
CATAGTGATAAAGTGACAAAAAGATCAGATGAAGTTTACAATATTGTCTCTTCTTTGTACATGTCAAAGCTTCCACATTAGAGAAGCCTTTTGCTGGAACAAGGGATACAATTGTGACATTTTCAGAAAGTTATGGAATGAATATTTTAAAAACCTTTTTCATCAAAGTCATAAGAAAATGTGCAACTTTTAAACTTTGATCAAACTATACAAATGATAAACAAGCGCTTTAGGACTCCACAGCGTCTGTGACAGGCTCTGTGTCCTCCTTGCTGTCTGAACACTCTGATGGGATGAAGCAGCCCGAGTCTCTGGGACAGTCGCTGTCTTCCTCCTGCAGACTGTGGGAGGTTTTGTGCTCCTCCGCATCTCTGACATCATCACCTGCAGCCACAAACCAAACTGAATTCAATCAAATGTCATAATTTTCAAATCTGTACCACTTTGCAGAGTTTAAGCCATATTTAGATGTGGAAGGGTGACACCCTTTGATTTTAATACAATTTATTGTGATGATAGTGACACATTATTGCAAATGTTGCTTATTGGTGTCAGACCAGAGGATGTGCTGGTGCCAATGAGCTGTCACATGACCCAAATACGTATGAGTTTGAACCAGAAAAGTCTAGAAGAAAATATGTCACCTAATAGTTTTTTCCTGTAAACGGTAAAAATATTTCCACCGATCTTCCTCATTGTTTTTTAAACTCACGACAGAAGCTGCTAATCCGACTAATCTAGCTCAGCTTGATTAAATTACTGGTGTCTAATGTGAGCTTGGCAGGGTCACGCTGCAGCAGCTGCCATCTGTTTAGTTTCACTGTCAACCAAGCCAAGCTAAAAAAGAAATTACACTGACATTTACTTTGACTTTGTGCACATCTGCTTAAATTACACAAAGTAAAACATGAACAAAGCTACAAAAAAAAAAAGCCTGTGGATTTTTTTCCTCTGTGATATTGGATTGTTTTGGAAAGTTTTGCTTTCATTCATGCAGGGACTTCTGATAATCAGCCACACCGCTTCCAGACTTCAGATTACAGGAACACCTTCTGTCATGTTAAGCACTTTCTATCTGAGTAACAGGAAGTCACCAATAAGCCTCTCACAGTGTGCACGATGTATTTCTATTCTCTAATTCTCTACAGCACAAATGTCTCTGCTTTTACCTGCCCCCCCCCCC
>VUQR01036479.1:44475-74013 GCA_015108515.1 Hemichromis elongatus
TTTAAATGACAGCAATGTTACATAAACAGATAAACAGAGACGAAGTGTGCACAATTAGACTAATCGAACGACTCCATGTAAAAGCGGAGGTGGAGGTGTAGGCAATGAAATTTCCAAAGCTAATCAAAACATCTTATCTTTCGATCGCTGTTTGAGAAAAACACAGAAACTACAGGAAGGCACTTTTCGATGCAGATGACAGCAAACATTCATCTAAATATCGCCAACAACTGCGTCACAGTTTGAGGATGTGGTTTCAGAGCAGATGAAAGTGATAAAACAGGGCAGGTTTGCAGTAAGTGATGTCCATGGCCTCGAATTTGCTGCACACCAAGGGACTTTTTGATCACTTGTGCACAAATTCTTTGAATAAAACAGCACCGGAGAACTAAAGCACTAATGTGTGTATGTGAACGGTCAAAAACTTCATCACAGTACTCACTTAATCGATGTAAATGTGTGTGAATGTGTGTGTGTTTGATCCAGTGACTCACCGTCTCCTCGGATAAAGACTTGGCATGTTTTTTGCCCATTTTTCTGCGCATGGTCAGTGAAATCTCCTTCATCTTCTTCCTGAGTCCAGCTGAGTTGTGTGGGTCTGAACTTTCACATTCCTCTGTGACCTGTATGAAGAAAAATGGTTTATTACAAACTGAACGGAGATAGTAAAGAATGAAACCTTAAAAAACAAACAAAAACAAAATACCAACATTATAACCTTTTTCTACCCATCAACAATTATATTTACTATAGACAGTATTTATTTCTGTTCTCAAAAAATCCATTAAAATGCATTGATTCCAGTCTAATTTTTAACGTATGAATGGAGAACCTGCATTAAGTATGGCACTCTCATGCATCAATTACACTGTTATTGCTATTGAAGTAAATTTTGCTGACATCAGGGTTACAAAAGTGAAAAACAAGCACATCTACAAACCATAGCAGTTCCATTTTCCTTCGGTTTGGCCTGTGATGAGTGATGTCTGAGACCCTCAAATTTGCCAAAGCTTGTGGAGCGCTGTGGGGAAGATTAAAAGAGGTTGTCACACAAAGACAGCTAAACAAAGTCTGAATAGCACAAATGTGCTGTGACCCAAGATTTGACAGGCCAAATATAATCAGTTTTTTATTTAGCAGTCTTAAACCATCTTGGACGAGATGAAAAACCAACAAAAAAGAAAAAAACTCTTCCTTTAAAGTCTACAATTTTAAGTCAAGTACACACTAAATGAGAGCTTGTGTTTTAAACTTAAACGAATACACAAGTACGTTGATAAAACCAGTTTGTCCTCTGAGCACTGGTGACACGACAAGTCGCTGCTCTGGCTCAATTTTAATTCTTTCCGTTTCCCCTCCAGGTTTTCATAAAACTAATAGTCAGCCTAATCTCTCCCGAGCCTACATCATCTCCCCAGCACCAAAAATAATCATATAAATGAATAATCCCTGGAAATCCTGGTTAAATATGAGCTCCATACTCCTAGACAGCCCTGTGCACACTGATTTAATACAGCACTGAGTGCACTCTGTGACTGAAAATACACTGGCACAATTCAAGGTTTTATTTTAAAGCCTTTCTTCGCCATTTAGAAAATGAACTGTGACATATTCTAAAAAAAAAATTGCTCCGCTTCCAGCAGTCTATAGTTCTGTATTCAGTTTTATGTTGTGTGAATAAAAAGTCTGCACACTCATGCAGTTGGCGATGTTTGATTGACCCTCATCTTGTACAGATCGGCCTCTCGCAGCGTCGATGTCACAGGTGACATTTGGACCCTGAAGCTTTGATCACAAATTATTTTCACCTACCTTTGGTTTGCTCCTTGCTTTGTCTGACACATTAGATGCGGCCCTCTGTAACATTTTCTGCCTTCTTTTTTTTTTTTTTTTAAAGGTGTTAGTCAGATCTTAGTCCTTTGCTCTTGTCTCTGCTGTACTCCTCTACAGAGAAGTGTTAACTGACATACAGATTGTCTGTCTGATGGGCTGGCTGGCCCACTTCCTTAGAACACACAGGATGTGAGGCAATTCACACTGTTTCTTTCACTGCAGTATCGCTCTGAAAGGGGAAAAATACGAATGCTTATGTGTGCACTTTGTGGCCAGCTCAGCGAAACAACTAGAACCACTTCCAGGAATAGCAGCACTTCAGTTTTATAAATGTGGCATTTGCTTGTTCAAGCACCTGTTATATATCTGCTACTCATCTTTTAGGCGTTGGTGCTGAGCCACACGGCATTGGTCTGTAACTGTACCTAAGTATGCCCTAATCACACACATGGAGCCACTCCACTCAGGTTGCTCAATTATCCAATGAGGCTAAAAGCTTCACAGTGAAAGCTCTTTTATGTAGTCCAGGAATAAAAAGAAGACAAAACCTTTTTGATTTAATTCAATTCTTCTTTCAATGTCCCTCAAATTTTCCCTTTTATCAGCAATGGGGAACTCTGTTGCGGTAAATGATGCTGGAGTAATTATTCTTCTGAGTTCATTTCCTAATGTGGGGCAGAACGCTTTTGAGGAAGTGTCGATTTATGACAGCGAAACAGCTTAAAGTGGCAACTTTGGTGTGTCGAAATACCTTCCGGTCGATCTCCCCTCTCAGTGTGGAACTGAATGTGTTTTGAATTTATCTTTTTGTGGATGCACTAAAACAACCTCACTTTAAAAAAAAAAAAAAAATCAGTGACAAATGATAAAAGTTACAAAACTATTATCTACAAACAAACCCACACACTCACAGTGTTTCCACTGAATCAGAAAAGGTGAGGGAGTTTTTAGCCTCCACAGGATTCCACCTTGCCTGCAGTAATCATTCTCATGTCGCCACGTTGGGGATTTGCCACTGTGTTTACGCTGCGGTCGGGTGTAGAAAAGTGAATTCCACAGACCTAAACCTCAGTCTAATCCTGCTGCTTGCATTTAACAACAACAACAACAAAGAAATTCATTTTGTTCTGGATTAAGATTTTTAAATGTCTTACTTTGGGGCTTTCCTGCCCGATTTAAAAACAAATCCATCCTATCTTTGTTGAAATATTTTGAATAGATACAGTTTTGTGCCAAAAGTAGATCAAAACTGTTTTCTTTTCTGACAAACATTGTGTGCACTGTTAGTTCTGCAGAGCTAATGTTAACTTCCCCAGTGACAAAACGAAAATATCACTATCTCAGGGAAGTTCGTAAAAGGATGAGAAAGAGTTTTAACACCCTGCACCATCTATGTTTATAGTCCTGTGGGGATTTATTCTCTGTTAAATGACTTTCTGACTCTAAGAAGAAATGACACCACAGATCCACGGGGATTTTGTAATCTCTGCACTGGATGGTTGTTTTCGTCAGACAATTTTCTCCCTAGTCATCCTGGGCTTTGACAAATGTTTTTGCGCAACACATGGCTCACACGCCACACGTGTTCACTGGGTCTAAAGCTTTGAGAGATGTCATGTGTTTGTAAATGTGCACTCCATTGCCCGGTGTTAGCAGTGAGCTATGCAATGAGGAAAATCCACAAAGTCATCAATTTCCGCATCTCAATGTTCAACCAAAATTTGCATCTGTAGGAGATCCTTTTAAAGAAATTGTAAAATGTTCTGTATGGGAGGAGGCTGGAGACATGTCAATAGCACTGTACAGTCTAGTGACCTGAATAAATTCTTATAGATCACAAAATATCATCAGCAAGGCACCTAATTGGTCTTAAATGCATTAGACTGCATTTGAACCACCACAGACAACTATCTTGAGTGACAAGACAAATAGGAATCCTACAGCAGATCACATGTCCACCACAAAAGCCTCATCTCAACATCATCCAGTCCCCCTGGGATGAAAGGTAGCTAAAACCCAGAGAAGGTTCTCTCAGGACAACCAATCTACTGAGTATCTTAAAAAAACGTTCCCGTTTTCAGTTCACTCTCTTTGTATGAAATCAGTCTCAGGATTAAACTTACATTTGGTTCTGACAGGTCCACATCAGTGATAGATCGCGGCACCCTTGGGGGAATCTCAGGTTTACAGTCCTGCTTCAAGCTGCCATCCTGGACCACTGCCTCCTCTCTTCCTTCCCACTCCTTCACATGCGACGTGATGAAGTCATGGGAGTACACACGATACTCTGTGAGAGGCCTGCGGCAGGTGTGCTGTATGGTTCCCCAGGCCAGACTGCTGTCAGCCGGGTTACTCCAGCGCTGGTGGTGGGTGGGGGTCGCTCCACCAGGAAGGCTGGCCATGTCGGTGCATCGGCCCGGGGTTGTGTTCTCCTGAGAGGGGAGGGTGGAGAATTTACCTGGGTAGGGCCTCCTGTCTGATCTGTACGGCACTTCGGGAAAGTGGTGTCCCCTCTGTGGGCTCATCATGCCAGGTGGGGAGAACACTGAGAGAGGGGACAAGAAGGAAAGTGACTGAAAAGTCAACAATTCTCACCATTCACAAACTGGGATCCGGCTCAGGTGTAACTTTATTTAACTTCAGATGCGTCAGTGATTTCCTGTTTAACCCTCATCAAAGTTAAACTGAACTGGAAATGACTTAGTCAAATGAGACAGTTCATTTTGAGGTTTACTTTACATTTCGAAGCAGTACCGAAAAGAGAGAAGGAGGAAACGGGAAGATAGCCAAACAGTTTGGTCAGAGTATGTGTAGTATGTCCTTGGCTTTTGTAACCCTCCCAGCCTGAACCACTGTGGCCATCTGAGAGGTGTGAGGACACCGCAGACACGTAGGCTGAAGGTGCTGAAACTCTTAAAGCGGAAGTACATTTCAAAGTTTATTACTTTTTTTAAAGGACATAAACTGGAGTTGCCACATAACTGTATCTGTTCTGCTATTTTGAGCCAAAATCTTTCTTAGTCATAACCGAGTCATAAAAATTCTAGAATGTCATGGGGGACAAAGGCAAGATAGCTTGTTGGGAACATGAATAAGGATAACCAAAAATAGTTGCAAAGCAGTTAATACATTTTAAAAATAACACCAAAAAATAAAAACCCACCTATGAAGAGTTTTTCTTTTTCTTTTTGCTATTGCAAAGTTGTAAGTTTAAACCTTTCGGGGTTTAAAGGCAGCAGGGTGTAGGTGTAGGTTAGAGTAAATACTCAAAAACTGGATTTTATTCACTAGTGTTTCAATTAGGTTGAGGAAGAAATTGTGGTTTGGTTTAAAATGCAATGAGTTAGGAGCAAGCGTCGCTACTGTTGCAACAGGTCACAGTGGCAACACTAAAGGAAGTCCTGTGTGTACCTGTGAGATATCAGTGACTTTGACTAAACTGTTAAAGTTGACTCCCTGGGATTAAGAACAGCAGCAAGAATGAAAACCACAAAAAACTTTGGTTATAATTAACAGATACATGAAATGTTAAGTGTAAGTATCACTCTTATCAGCTAAAATGTAAATGCATAAAACAATATATTGAATGTAAAAGTTGTTATTTAGTGTGCACATGCCTCATTTACCCATTCACACACACTCACACTGCAATGAATGCACGCCGAGCAGCTCGGGGTTCAGTAGCCTATCTTGCTCACTTTAGCATGCAGACCGAAGTAACCATGGATTGAACCACCAATCTTCCGACATGTATTATGTACCGTGAAAACTAGACATTAATTATTTCGTATTAAATATAGTATAGTAGTTTACACCTTTGCCTAACGAGCTAAAGATCCCTGGTTTGATCCCAGGAGAAGACACAAAGCTATTTGGGTTTTTGTCTGGTGTAAAATATTAAAAAGCTGACTGCTGTGTTGACCATTGTGAATAAAGATGCAGCAAAGAGTTTAAAATGATGGTTAATATTGGTAAAAAAACAAACAAACACCTACCTCTGGAGCTGTTTGTTTTCTTTGTCCCTTCTTTCCCACTTTTCCCGTTTGCTTTCTTGTTGTTTTTGGGGTTTCTCCTGACAGCAGCTTTGGACTCTGTCGCCACTCCATTGGCATGGACACCCTAAAAAGGCACACAAAAACACACACACCATTTAAAGACTTTCATTTCTTAACCTCTAATATCCCATACGCCTTCACATTGATTAATGTGTGGGACCTTCTATGACATGGCAGGGAGTGTTTTACAGGCTTGATGAGAGCAATGGAGAATGTAGGGGGTTAAGTTTGGATTCTTTCAGCCAGTCCACTGACTTCTAGTTAGAGGAAACAGATAGGGAGGATGCCTGCTCTCTGTTGGAGGGGAGGGCTGTGCAGGACTACTACAAAAAGGCAGAGTTTTGAATGGGTGAGGAAAATCCCATTACCATTAATAGTAACGAGATTCAATTAATAAAGGATAACAGGATTGAACAATTTGTAAACATTATAAATCTGTACAGATATATGCTTGGCAATCATGTGACAGTGTCAGTGTTGTCATAATGTGTTTTGAGGAAGGAAAAACTGCTGCTGAACTGGTCTTGACAAGCTCTGCTTTGTTTTCATTTAGTTATGATGGCAATTGGTAGAGTGGCTATGGAGAAACCTGGCATGAGGCCTTTAAACACACAGAGTCCTCCTCTTGTTTTCACATCCCTCTCTGCCATATGTTCCAGAGATTACACAGAGAGGTGCACCCCTCTTTGAACCATATGCACTGTATTAAAACCCAATCAGCATTTGCGCTAAAAGATTGTGCCATTTGGGCCAGCGGTAGCTCTCAGGAAGTCACAGCAGCTGATGGTTTCGGTACTGTTAACTGCTCTGCTGTGGTGTGTTAAAGGTGCTCAAACATGACGCTGGCACAGATTTATCAGCCTTTTTGGAGCAATAAACTTCTGGGTAAGTATTAAAACCAGCCAACCAAATGAAGCTGCAAAATTGTCTCAAAGCCTAAAACCAAACTGATACCACTGGGTTACTTCTGGGTACCCACAAAGATGTGAATACATTGCATGACTGAAACATGTCTGCTGGGAGTGTTTTGAGTGAAATAGTCTAAAAGTGAAACTATTCTTCTAACCTGGCTTGAGGTCTGTTTCTCCTTTTTCTTGGTGCCAGAATGATGACTTCCTTTCCCACCTCTGGTTTCTGTCCTGTGTTTCGTCTTTCGCATCTCTGCAACGACACAATGTGTACACCCGAAGACTTTTAAAGGAATGTGCGGAAAATATCCTGACCAATGTTAAACATAAGGCCTGGGGACCAGAATGAGGCCCTAAAGTAACTCCAATCCGGCCCACTGGACATCTTTGGAATTTGATATATTTTACAGCTTTTCCTGCTGAGACTTCCCTCTACTGCTGTTCATACTACACCAAGTAACTAAGTAAAAGGTAAACAATTGAATCATCTATTATAGAAACTCTGCAAAAAAAAAAAATTGGGTATTTCCTGTGAATCAACAGAAACTTTCTGTTTTATAATTACAGAACAGTCTGGACAATAAGCATCCAGAACCTTTTCTGTATTTTTAAACATTTATTTCATAAAACCTAAGCACAGAGAGTTGACAGATTTTTTTTTCCATTTACTACATCATCATTTCTCTTTTATGTAGACAAACTGAGACAGTTTGCTAAAATTGCACTGTTTCTTATATTAAGACATCTCAGGGTTTAGATTAAATGCGTAGTTAAATTATTTTATTGTAATATAAAAGAGAATTTTAATGGTCCCACCCATTTAAGATCACAGTGGTCGATACTCTGGGGTGTTGTTTTGATGCTGAATTGGGTTCAAAATCCCAACCCTGCCTTTGAGCGTCCTGCTGGGACTCCAGATGAGTGCTGGCATAAACTTTAGATGAGCTTAGCCTCTTTATTTCCTGCTTACCTTCATTGTGATTGTTGGTGATGTGAACTAAATCTTCTCTGCTCCTGGCAGGCTGCCAAACTGCAGTATTACAGCCAGGGTTATCTGCCGTGGAGAGAAACGAGCATTGGAGGTTTTAAAGTTAAAAATTGGGGTGAATGGAAGCCACTGAGAGTAAAATCATCATCAGTATAATGAGACACGGACAAAAAGCCTGGTTGCTCACTGGAAATTTGAACATAAATAATATTAGAAGCTTACAAAAGACACATTTATTTAATCGCATTCTACCTCAGGGTTTGTGAAAGGGAGTCAGGGCTGTAACACATGTTGTACACAGTTATTATGCACAAGCATAATACACTTTAGCACTAACAAAAACTGTTTCTCAAAAAGGGAAATTTTAGAAATAAAGCAAATCATAGATTCAAACTAAACTGTTATACTCACCTAGTGTTTCATTATCTGATGCAGATTTGCATATATGTGTTCTAAAAGTAAAATAACAGAAGAAATATTTCATTATTATTTTTATTAATAATAATAATGATGATAATAATAAAAACAAATCTGATATGATTATTTTCTTCGCAACACATAGTAAAGACCCCGGGACTTCAAAAAGGCAACTATAGAGCACACAAACCACAAAACACGTGCTTTAAAACTTAACCACAAGACTGCAGCCTCATGCTGTGCAGATGTCCACTGCGTTAAATCTTTCTATGCATTTACAGGGTCAACAAAGTTGTACGTTGGCCAAAGAAAGGCCAAGGGAGTAAAAGGTGTTGACCTTGAATCCGCTTAGTCCAGCTAGCCCAAAGCTGTAATCTGCCTTCTGCTGGCCCAACAGTGTGAAGGGTCCTTCGTCTCAAAATACAGTTCTCTGCCAACAAAGCTGAACAATATATAGATTTTTTGGTTCTTACTGTGTCTTACGGACCGTCAATCCCACTTCTTTAAGAGCAGCATTCCAATTTATTTTGCTCTGCTGCAGGAAGGATTTACAGTATTAACCCACAGTGAAAATAAACAGGGAGCCTTTCAAGCCATATTATTACTCCATGGGAAAGCTCTGTCACTGGCAGGGCAGCTTTATGCTTTCTGCACGCTCCACCAACAAAAGAAAGAGAAATAAGGCCACAGCACGCACTAGATGAACAGAAGCCTTAATTCCTTCCAGGATTACTTGATGTTTTTAATACAATTTTCCTGTCTGTTTGAAGCAGAGTGACATACATAATATGTGAATGGAGAGGGAGCAGATTTAGAGCTTACAGCAATGTAATGTGGGGCATATAGGACGATCTTAACATTCTTGAGTTATTTCATTCTGAGCTCACCTTTTTTTCTTCTTGTTTGAGTTGGCTCTCTGCGTCAGAGGCATCTCCTGAAGGAAAACAAAGCATTTGAGGATTAACAGTCTGTACTAAATGAACAACTTTACATCACATTCAACAAAATCCTGCAGCTGATTCATGTAGAGATTCACTGATGGGACAAGAGCACCACAAAACTGAACATTTGGCCTCGCCTCAGAGGCAGCTGTCAACTGGCTCTGCTCATCATTTCATAATCAGCTTTATTTTTTTTAGGTTCAATCTGGTTACATGTCACAGCTCCTCAGGGGCGTGACCCCATACAATCTGGTCATGATTGTTCACAAGCCTGCACCGCTCACAGTCTGTACAACATGCTTCAGCCTTCAAGATTTTCTGGACACACACCATTGATATAGATCTTCCAGAGCCTCGCCACTTTGTACCGTCATCCTTCAGGACTGCTGGGCTGCAGGAGCGGCTGCAGGAGTGACTGGACGAGCGGCTTGGGATAGGCTGCGGTGGGCCATCGCTAGAGCTCTGGACTGCCTCATACAGGCTGTCCATAGATCCCTCCTGATGCCAAGTGGACAGACAAAATGAGACACAGCTGTTAGAGGGCTGCAGTTTGGCAATCAGATATGAAATTCATCTATTTACATTAATTTGTCCAGCACATAAATCTGCATTTCACTGTAATCAGATGCAAAATATGAAAATTGTAGTTATGAGGATTTGATATGACTGCAGGGAAATGTAACTAATGCTGCTGCAAAGCTCCTTTAAATTTGCTTGTCAACCGTGGATGAAGGAAGGATTGAATTCCCTCAGAACTGATTTCAGCGTGGATTATATTTTGCTAGACTCGTTGGGATTCCTTCTAGGAATGCATTACCAATTTCTCTTGTCAGCTCATCTTGACCGTACCGTGACGTCTCATCGGTGTAAACAATAAAAGATGGTGCAGAGTATTGATTTTGCCATTTTTCTCAACTATTCCTGGTCAAACCAAACCAAAAAAAATCAAAATGAGTGGTCTTAGAGAGGACTGGAGTCTTTCATCTCACGCATTAGAAAATCAATCCCTGACTCCCATGATGCGGGCCAATAACAGGTCTTTACAAAGTACTCAAAATTTAAAATGTAGTGCACAATGGTTTAAACAAAAAGCTTCCAAATGAAGTGCAAGTTCTGTATTTGCAGGGGAACTAGTGTTTATTTTGAGATACTCCTGCTTTTTTTCCTTTCTAGATTTCTACCTGGTTTAACAAGGCTGCACGAAAACTTGCTGTACGTGTGGTTTTAGTAGAGCAAAAAAAGGTGCGACATCCGCTAGAGATTGTAGGCAATGATGAATCAGTCTGATCATTTGTCAACATCCCCAGCATCTGTGCAGAGACAAGTTTAAAATATCCAACCCACATGTCACATCCCCACGTGCAGCATGACAGCTGCAGGAGCATCTGAGGTACCCATGTGTATATTGTGCACACGTGTGTATTCTTGCTTCTTATCTTAACTCTCGTGGGTTCATTAATAAACACTTGTAACAGCACTTGTAGGCATAAAAAAATTATACAATAATACATAAACTAGGGCTTTATTACAGACTGTAATAACATAACTGCTGCGCAATGTTGCTCAAAACTTTGTATGGTGAACAAAGTTTAAAGTTTTAACAGAAAGGAAGATAAGAAGACAAGACTAATGATCAAACCTTCTACAGCAGGTTATCAGTGATCTGACTATTTACCGTGAAGACGTAGCAGCAAGCATACTCATTAGATTAGTGCCACGCTTTGGCATCATGTTTTTCTTATTTGTAGTCAAACTGCGATTAAAAACCTAGATAGACACCCTGTAGCTTCCCACACATGGAGGTATGCATGGTGTGTTATTTATTGATATTTACGATATAATACTTGTGGCTAACCTCAGATTTGCAACTCAAGTTTCTCTTTTACTCTGCGACTCACACACGGGCTGTTTTGTAAAGAAGACAAAAGCGTGCATCTTACCAGAGAAAAGCAGAAAAGGTTCATGTCGGCTGCGAGGTCTCGGGTTCAGTTTGCTGTGGTGCGTCAGATGGAGGACAAACAGCGAGCCGAGTGAAAGCCAGAGGCTGAAAGACACAACAGCTCAGTCTGAGGCCAGCCTCGGTCGCCTGCTGTCTTCTCAGATTAATACCATAGTGAAATCCCTCCACTAATCCAATAGATGGCCCACCATTACTCTAGCAGCTAAAGCAGGATTCACTCTTGACAACAAGCCCACTATTGGTGGATCAGCAGACTCTGTCTTTGTTTTGATTCTTTTCTTCTTTTTTTTTTTCCAGTAGGGAAGCAGTGAGCAGCCATGTTATTTATTTATTCTGAATCTAACTTAAGTGGAATTACGAGAACAAGAATTTACAGGTAAATTTCCTCACGAAAAGCAACTTATGAAGACTTAAGACTAAAAAGAATTATCAATAATAAATATTAATCAATAATTATGAGGCTCACTGATTAAAGGTAAAATTAATCATTCTAATAAGAACAATTAACTGGAGATCACATTATTTTATGAGATCACTAATATATGAATGTATAAGCAGCATTTTCATGCTCTTTGTTGGAAAAACAATTTTCTTATATCCACTTTACTCCAGTGGTGCATAATGTATAGATTGGACTGATCATGAATGTCATGGTTTAAATCTGGGCACATTGAGCTGATTAACAGAGGACAATAATAAACATCTGGAACTGCTGGGGTAATCTTTAAAAACATATATTACAAAAATAAAATAGACATATCGTGTGATTCTGAGGTAAAAAACAGAAACAAAAATGCAGTTTAGTGTCAGTGTCCAGTCTCAAGATTCAAGACTTTTTATTGTCATTATGCAAACGTAACGAAAATAAGGGAATACTTCCTCACATGAGGTAAATAGTGGAATTTGTTTACTTTCTGGCCTCATCATCTAAAGCCTTAAGTGTTAAGATGTGTTCATCATTACATCGGTGGGAATTTAATGTAGGTTTTACATCTACAGCTGTAGCTGTTAGCGCTAAAACAAAATAGAAACCAAATGTACTAGTCGATTAACCACCTGCATCTTAATACAAGTCAAATTACACAGACTTATAAACAGATTGTTTACATAATGTTACATCAAATACTACTCACAGTACGCTGTCAATTAAATATACTTTTAGTAAATGTAAGCTATGCTTTAATGTAGCAGTCAGAGTCGTTTTAAAGTTGCAGTTAATTGTGCACAATTATGAGGCGATCATTTAAATACAATGTGCATTGTATGTGCTGTGCTGACAATCTGAACTTGAACAGGTAATAAATGTAATGATGTAAAACAATGTGTCTTTCTGCACTTGGGTAAATAAGTAAGGAATTTAAAGACAGCATAACTACAGGGAGTGTAATGTGTGGGAAAAATGCACTTGAAAGAAAACTGCTCGTCTGTGACAAGCATGCCCTCAGGCAGGTTTTTAGACAATAAAACAAACACTACACTGAGCACGAGCTGCACACAACTTCTCACATGCTCAGTAACAGCTCTTTCCTGTGTGGGCAGAAGTTGCGGGCAAGTTTTTTCCCCCAACTTCGAAATATGTAAAGTAACTGGCTTCTTCAATAATGTCAATAAATGTAGGAAAGTACTCACATATCACGGTTTGTGGTAAGACACACACAAAAAAATAAGGTTATTTTGCATCTAATGCATTTCTTCTTCTTTTTTGTTACCTAGAGATCTATCGATCATCCCTCTGGAGTGGTTCAAAGTACACTAACTTGTAACACATAAAGTGTGAAGCTGGAGCTTTTTTAATCTACAAATCATACTGTCTGAGCTCCTCTAATGCAGAGCAGAAAACAGCTGGAGAGATTAAAAAGTATGACCTATATTTTCACAAACATGAAAATAAAAGAAATACTTCAAAGAAAACGATGTGATGTTAAAATATATTTTGCTGCCTTTCAGCACATTTCGATTAGTCATTTCACCGTTGGCTTCTAGAGTCACTAGTGTCTTCTGCACACCATTATTTTCCCAATGATGGTTTTTAATGTGGCACAAGTCCAAAATGAACCACATAATCACTTCGTGGCTTACTTCAGCCAACCTCCTATGATTTAATGAGCCTCTTTAAAATGGCCTCTTAGTCTGTATACAGTTCTCTGCTATTTTTAGCTCTGCATCGATGAAACAATGCACACAACAGCAGTGGATTGTTTCTGAGAACAAGTCTGACCTGCTGCATACTTTGGGTTCTTAACACCTACAGATTGTGACATATCTGAAAACAAAGTAGGATGAGTGAATGCTGCCAGGCGAGTGACCCGTGCCAACCACAGGTATGACTGTGTTTGCATGCATGGAAAAAAAACAGAAGAAGGATTAAATGAAAAATCTTAAATCATTCGTTCATCGAATGATTATAGACCTCATGTTGAACCATGTAAAAAAGATTGTTCGTTTTATGGTCCGTGGTTATCAACTCAGTTTCACCTCACCCAAATGAAACCAGTGAGGGAGTCTTACAGTGGCTTCATGGGGGTTGTGGCTGTGTGAAAATGTATAAAGCTTTTAAAGTGTGAAATAGGCAAGACATTTGTGTCCTGTAAGAAAAGACAGCTGAAGCAAATTGATTAGGAGAACAACCTTTAATCTTTTTTTTTTTATCAGTTTAAAAAATAGCCCAAATTTTAGTACAGTGAAGACAGACAGTGACCCACATAGCACTGGTTATTGCTCTGACCCACTAAGTCACTCAGGAAGGGATTAAGAGGTTGTGGGTGTGTTTCGCCCTGCTTATTGCATCTACTCATTAAGAAAAACAAAACAATACAAGAAAATACATCACTGTAATCACCAGTCATGTAATTGGGATGATAATGAAAGACAGAAAATCAAACTCTAATCAAGTGTGTGAGATTTTGATAGATTCTGTTTTCATAAATGAACAAATAACATTGCATTCAGATTAATGTAATTTCATTTTTTCATTGTATTTGATTAAACAGAGTAAAAGTGATTGGGAGGGGTGCTTCAGACCTAGCACAGATTCTCTGTGCAACAGGTTGTGAAGTAGTCCTCAGCACAGAACTCCTCGCAAGATCGAGTAATTTGGTCACCTGTTTAAAAATAAAACAAACAAAAAAATACAATCACTCAACCATCCCACCGTTGTTGGAATATTATTATTTAACAAGACACATGAGCGCACATATTAGATCATGAACATGAGAACAAACAAAGTGAAAGTAGAAAACAAATCCTACGCACCATTCTGGATGGTTTTACAGTACTGCGCAGACAGTGGACAAACTGTCTCTGTCTTACAGATGTTGTCACTTTCATTCTCACAGATGTAGCAATTGAGAGTGAGCACTAATCAAAAAAAGGAAAAAAATCCATCAAAACATCAGAATGGATGCAGTTTTCCACATGTTACAATATTAAGACAACAGCCTTCATCTCAGGCATGTCACTCTCAGTTCAGGTGTAATCTCAGATCAAACCTATTTTCAAGCCCAGTCTGAAATTTGCTTTTAAAATGGAATAAAAGCTCGAATGAGATGGCCTCACCTTGGGTGCTACACAGCAGCACGAAGAGCAGCGTAAGCAGCAGGACCTTCATGTTGTCGGATGGCATGTGGATAATCTTCTTGTTCAGATACTTTTATACTAAAACACCACATACCAAACTACAACTGAGTCATGCACTTGTGATGAATGTGCCAGTAAATTGTGTATTATGTTTTTCTTTCAACTCTTTTGTCTCAAAGAAAGCGAAAGAGTTTACAGTAACAGTTCAACAAGGATTTTTTTTTTGTTTTTTTTTGCAGAGCATAGTCCATAGTCTAGTCCAACCTGCTTATATGAATGATCAGTAATGTGATATTTACCTTTGGATTTCTCTGATGAGATCTGAGATTAGCTTTTATCTATCTATTTGTATTTCAGAGCACATAGCGAGAGCTAAACCTTTTCAGTTTTGTCCAGTGTTCGAGGTTACTCTGCAGTGCATTCATACTATGAAATGAGAGCAGGCTACTAAAGATTATTTTTTAAATTAATTTCTTGACTGGACTTTTCCTCATTCAGGTCAGAGGCATCACCAGTCTGTTTGCCAACTATAGTTCGAAAGCACTTTAAGTTTTTCCATATGATTATATGCCAGATGTGACCATATCTGGGGAATTGTGAGGTAAATTTGGAGAGCAAAAAACAAAGTTAAAAGGTACTTTCCAGTGAGACTGAACCTGCAGCTCCATAAAGGGTTTTTTTGAGATTGAGATTGACTCTGTTGTGAATGCCTATTTATGTTTTAAATGGAAGTCAGTAGGAATTCACCAAGCAGCAAACTTCAAGGCCTAAAAAAAAAAAATCATGTTGTGGCTTCAAAGGCTTCAAAGTGAGTCAATCCTCATAAATGCCAATGTTAAAATGACCAAATGAACAGCATTAAAAATATGAATAAATCTGACTCTCTTTGAGCAAGGCTGAACTGTGACACAAAACGGTTGGTTTTAATCAGTTGGTACAGTTTTCTTTGAGGTTTGACAGCTTAGTTTCAATGCACTGACGCATTTGACAGTTAAAAGACTTTAGCTCAGGTGTGGGGGAACTCCAGGTCTCACTGGCCGGTGTCCTGCAGGTTTTAGATGTTTCTTTGATCCAACACAGCTGATTTATGTGGCTAAATTACATTCTCAACATGTCTTGTAGTTCTCCTTGTAGAATCTCCAGAGATTCAGGTGTGTTGACCCAGGGTGATATCTGAAACCTGCAGGACACCGGCCCTTAAGGCCTGGAGTTCCCCACCCCTGCTTTAGCTATTAGCAGTGGCCAAAACTCATTTGCTCGAAATTGTAGTCTTTTCCATCTTTTCAAGTACAAATCCTCCCTGCCAAACTGTCCTGGAGGTGGAAGAATAACTGAAGATTTCATCGTTAATATGTAATTGGGAGTTAATGGTTTCGGACATGAGGGATCATTTAGATACTCCACACTTAAGGGTCTGCTGTTAATGATGGCCATTGTCTCATAAAGAAGTGTTCTTAGACTAGTTGTATTGAGTCTGTTTCAGGAATTGTCTAGTATTGACCATAATTTTGCATCCTAAAATCTGTATGCCATTCATTTATATTTATGTCTCTTCCCTGGTAATGTACATTCATGGTAGTGTTTGATGAGTAGGGCTAAAATATGGGACTCCTTGGGGAGAATTGCAGAATTGCAATTCTAATGAAGTCAGCAAATTATCTCAACTCACTTCCATCCTTGGGGCTTATTTTAGGCCAACTGTGAAGTTTGTCTGTAAAGCATTTTCCTATAGTGAACAGATCTTCAAAATGCTTCATCTGTGCTTACTAGGAGAAATCCTTCAACCGCTCTCTTTGCGGGTCTACCAGGGTACTTCCTGAGATTATAGTCTCTCATTCTTTGGAAGGCTTTTTCTTTTAATCAGCATTTCAAATGACAAATGCCAGTCTTTGAACTTTAGAGGGTCACCAGTGAACAATGTAGGTTCTGGAGTTGGAAGACGATAAGAGCACTTCTTCTGCTATTTTGCCAACTACACCCAAGTTTGCTGAGGTTGAGTTGCAGCAGCAGGAGCTTGTGTGCCTTCAGGGATAAATGGTGGACTTGATGCTTTGAGTGTTTACGTTGTGGTGGCCTTTGTACACTTTGATTTTGTTGAGTTTGGCTTATGACTGTTGTAATATGCAGAACAAATGCAGGGCTTGTAGCATTATGGACATGGATTGTATTTAGAGCTTGAAAAGGAATGTGTTGTAGGACAGGGATTGCTGGGGTTTTGCTCTCTGTTTTAACTTCCTAGGACCTGGTGTCCACATATGTGGACATCACATTTTGGGTTGTCTAGACCACAATACTAAATTTTGCAAAGGGGCACAATTGTTGTTTCTCATTTTGTGTTTGTACTGTGTTCAGACACCAAATAAAGAGTTTTTGCATGTCATTACTCAATTGTGACTTTATAGTATTCAGTTGAAATTTAAAATGAATTTCCACATATCTGGATATAATTTTTTCAGAAACTAAATCAGGTAAAAAGATAATTCTTTGTTTTCACATTCATCAGGTCCCAATGACCCCAAATAACAAAGAGAAATGAAAAACGCATGTCATGAAAGAGTTTGGGTCTTAGGAGGTTAATGCTGTGTAACAAACTCTTACCTTCAGAAATACTTTCAGCTTCCAGGTAAACTTGTGCAGCATTCAGTCTTCCCAGTGTCAGTCTTTCTGACCTGCTGTGTCACTGCTTGCTGCCATTCCAAGTTTCCATTTTCCAATTTTTGTAGTTCAGCTGCTTCGCTTTCATTACTGCTAATATTTCTTAAGATGCAGCTGCCCCAGCATCTACTTCCATTCTTGTTTGTGATTATGCTTGACCTGAACCACTTTTAGACCTTTGTGAGTTTGACCTTGATTTGGTACCTTCCGAGCGTAAGCAGGACCTGACATCCAGCCATGGCTCTTCATCATCATCTGCAAGGCCTTCTTTTAGCTGTTTTTCAGCTCTTTTAACAATGAATGAGGAAAGTGAGGTACATGCATTTACTTTGCGCTTTGTGTCTGCATCTGGAGTTTGTATTTGGCATATTTGTTCATGGTTTGTACTTCTCTGCGGGTGACGTTTACATTGTTAGTTCACTTCATGCCCTGAAACTTCTTTTCTTAATATTACATTGCTCAATCTTAAATCATATCTCTGTTTTTCAGAAACAGCTGCATATCTGTGTTGGAGGTTTTTAAGTTTCTCCTCCTGAAGCTCTTTACGCTTTTCAGTTAGTGTTGTTACTCTTTCAATTTTACAAACAGACTGTAGTTCTGTAATTTGCTCAGCATGTTCTTCCTCTTCAGTGATACAGGATAGAGCTGCTCATGATCATTGTCAGCCATCTGAGTCTAGACAAATGTCAGTCAGTGCACTATGTTTAGATTTCAAAATACTTCTTTAAATTTGTAACCTATTTATACATATGTAACTTGAATATTACTTTGGGATTACTGTTACTGTATACTTTAGCTATAATGATATTCAGTCTTAATATATGTGTATTTTAACTTTGTAAATGTCACATGTAGTTTGAGCTTAAGCAAACACACAAAACTCTTTCCTAAACTACAAAGCATCACTTTGAAGTACAGTAGAAATTAAGTAACCTTTGACACATGTGTTATAGAAACTTATTGTGGATCTTTAAACTTGACTTAAACCACTCTTATTCTACTTTTAACAGTCCTTTGTTAATTTCCAACCTACTCTAGTTATATAACGTTGTTAGTGTTGTACTTGGCTACTTGTGAGCGGTGAGCTTGTGTGATAGCAACCTCTTGTGTCGCACCACTGAACCGTCACTCACTGCTCTTCTTAATGAGCGGTCTCACCGGTGAACACCGGGTGAGTTTTCACTGGAATGCCGAAATGACAACACGGGCACAGCTTCTTTTATTTACTCAACACCTTACAAACATAAAACACAAAAAGCTTTTTAGGTAAGTTTTAGGCTTCCTGATAATTACAAATTACAATTGTCCAACCAAGACTTAATAATTCTAATTACTGCATGAACTAGTTTTTCATCTCACTATTTATTATTTATTTGCTGCCCCCTACAGTTTATTTAAGGTGTTCTCTGTTTAATGGCTCCTGATGGCGCCTCCTCTTTGGTCTTTGGATGACATCTGGGCTCCTCAGGTTTGAAGAGCTGAACAATCTGGCTTCTCACTGTAAGCATGCTGACATTCTTTGTTTTAATATTTGTGTTAGTTTGGGAGGTAGAGTTCTTTTATTTCTAAATTATAAAGTCTTGCTTTACTATGTCTCCTAGTGCTTCCTAGTATTCTTTTGAAAGAGAGTTGCCAATATTTTAGACACAGCGTTTTTTGTCTTTTGTTGTCAGAGAGCATTTTTCAGCTGTGCAGCCATTACTATCTTTTAGGGATATTGTGCAAGCTCTCACAAAGAAGTGATGTTTATGAAGGTGGAGTTGTGAAATTGTTCTTCTGTGACATCTGTAGGCAACACTGAGGCGGTGCAAGCTAGTGTGTTTTCCACTGCTTCAACCAGAGAAATTAGGTCTCAGTCGGTTTGAGTTTGGGGCCCAAAATCTTAATGCTGTGTTTGTGTTATTACACTCTTGCTTTTAATATTGCAAAGTATTTAATACTGTCACTCTGAATGAACCTCCGTCTTCTTCAAAGGTTCCTCAAGGAACTGTTGCAGAAATCTTCAATAGCCAGCAGCAATCCCAGGACACAGTCAACCCGTACAGCATAAGAAGTACTGTTATTGTTGTTATTGTTATTATCTTATTAACCTAAAAAGTTTCAGTAGTTGTAATACTATGTACATAATTCACATTATATCCACAATGATTTAAATTATAAAAGAAAATACAAATTCAGATTAAATCATTGTATTTTTCCAAATCAAAATAACACAACATGTATACTTCATCTATATGAAGTATACATTAAAAATGCACTTTCACAACTGATGTTTAAAAATTATTTGTTCAGCAGAAAGTTATTTTTAAAATCTGATTATTTCAATGATGTCACCATGAATAAACAAACTATATTAACCTGCAGCTGGCTGACTAAATCTGCCATCTGTAAAACTAAGCACTTATGTGGGGAAAATTAAAAATCACACAGAATCCTCCCGAGCCATTTTAAATTGTAAAGCACTGAAGATCAACTCCCATTTGCTCCTTTAGTACCAAGGATGTTGTAAAATGCCCACCAGTGCAACTTTAAAAACAAGTTAATGAAGGTAAGAATGCAGCAGAGAAAAAAAAGTAAGGAATGCACTTCACGCTGGCTGTGCTGCAATTATTACACAATCTATAAAAAAGAACTCCTCAACTGTCACACAGCATCCGTGCAAGTCTCTTCACTGTGTGTAGATTGTGCACATAGGAGTGTCACAAAAGATCACAAAAAGGAAGGAACTTTAAGGTTTGATGGAAAAAACACATAATTTCTTATCAAAATCTTTATTTTATTTTTCAAAATCACAAAGTATGAAAAACAATAGTGTCAGAAGATGACACTGAATGCCCATTTCATACATGAGGTATCCAATGTTTAACACTGAAAATCAAGCATAAACAGACCAACCACTCTGCATGACTACAGACTTCCCAAGGTTAAAACATTATAGTTTATATTATTTCAAGGTCATAGGTCAAAGGTCAAACATCAGCGTGTAGTTGTAAAAGCAGGCTGATTTTAGCATTTTTAGCATTTTAATAAAAGCAGCCCGACACCAGCATTATAAATTACCAAAGTTTTAGTATAATCATTGCCTTTCTGGGGGGGATTTGTGCTCTCTGAAGCTCTTGTTCAGTTCATTTAAAATTAGTTCAATTGAAATAAATTCTTATTTTTTACTTATATAGTACCAAAACAGAACAACAGCTGCTTCAAGGTGCTTAAACTGAAACACACAATAAACATTTAACAGTATTTCACCAAACCCTTATTTTGTCTCAATATTTCTAAAGAAGGGCGGCACAGTGGTTAGCACTGCTGCCGCACAGCAAGAAGGTCCTGAGTTCAATTCCACCATCAGGCCAGAGTCTTTCTGTGTGGAGTTTTTCGTGTTTGCGTGGGTTCTCTCCGGGTACTCTGGCTTCCTCCCACAGTCCAAAGAAATACACTTTGTGGAGAAAGGTTAATTGATCAATCCAAATTGCCCACAGGTGTGAATGTGAGAGCGAGTGGTTGTCTATGTGTTAGCCCTGTGACAGACTGGCGACCTGTCCAGGGTGTACCCTGCCTTTCACCCTATGATAGGCTTCAGCACCCCCCGTGACCCTGATAAGGATGGATATTTCTAAAGAACATTTCATTTTACAAGAATGGATTACACAGCACAGCACTGGAAAACATTAGATGTCTTTCAAAGTAATGTAATCAAATTTAAAATAGTGTGTCCTCCTTTGTTATGCTCTTCAGTGGGATGTGTGAACACAACCCAAAGCAGCCACCTAAACTTTGCTCCCACAGAGGCTGATATAATTGTTAATAGTAGCACATGCTCACTGCAAACTGTTTGCTAATCTGTTAAAAAAGCCTCAGTGATGCTAGTCATCCTACTATTCATCACTGGTCATCACACAATCGGGACCCAGTCATATCTTAAAGACCTCAAAGTACCATTTTAAGAACCATCACTTAGGTATCCTGCAGTAAGCTCAGATTGCTGTGAAACTTCATGGGATAGTCGCCACTTCTTCACCACTCATCTTCCTGAACTCCCCAGGTGTTTACATATGACTATAGGTTTGTCCAGTTTCCCCATGCTGTCTTTTTCTTCTTTTCTCTTCCCTCTCACCCCCAACTGGCCACTGCAGATGGCTGCCCTTACCCAAACCTGGCCCTGCCAGAAACCTTTTCCTGTTAAAAAGGAGTTTTCACTTATGCATGGAGTTTTCTCTAGTGCTGTAGGGACTTTACCTTGAAGTATAAAACACCTTGAGGTGACTGTTATTGTGAATTGAAGCTATATAAACAACTCTAAATTAAACTGAATAGTATTAACAGAAAAAAAGTCACAGTCATGAAAGTAAACAGATAAAAGTTCAGTAAACTTGGTTTATGTTCTTGATAATGATGCTAAAATATTTCATGTTAAACCTGTGAAATGAGGTTAGGACATGACCTATGTGCACTTAATAGTTGACATGTTACACTATTTTGATTGTCTCTTTCCACTGTGTCCTTCATATCTTCCATGGCACAGTTTCTGAAGATCGGAGACCTGTTGCAACAAATATAAAGAAACGCAAATTAACCACAGATCACACAAGAAATGCATTTTCCTAGTCATTAATGAACATATATACTTAACTAGAAATCAAAATTGACACAAACACGCATGCACACACAACAATACAGTTTTAAAAGACAAAAGAGAGCAGATTGAAACATACCCCTCAGACAGCCTATTGCTGCACTTTTCCTGGACGTTTTCACCTTTCTTCACTTTTTCCTGACTGAAAATTTGTAAAAACTGTTTTACCTCAATAGAATGAAGGAGGCACTTTTTATTAACAACAAGTAATAAACCCCTATGAAAACACCTCACTACAAATCACTGGAAACTTGTGATAAAGTGATTATCAGTTTTGTATGGATCAGTATGATTGTTATGTTTAATTCACAGTAATACATCATAGTCTCTAAGCTCACAGATTATCCTGCCTGTCCTCCATTATGGTCCTCCATAATAGCTTTTAATTAACACAAAAACATAAGCTTATGTCTTGATTTTTAAAAGCATATATTATTAGACTCAATTATTAAATCAATAAAATATTAAAATTATATATCCTATTAAATATATTGATTTTTAAAATTCTAAAGTGAAGTTATTGTAGCTCATTCTTTTATATACAAACATACTGTGGTCCTTTCTATATGGGGGGAAAAAAATCCTAAGAAATCTCTAAATCTGAACTTGTGTGTTGCTTTTCATACTTTAAGGCTTCAAACTTCTGGTGTTTGTAAGATTTCTTCCCCGTCGTTAAATATAGGAGGACAATGTCACAGAAGAAGGTTCCCTGTTGAAAATAATTTTATTCAATTCTGTGACATATAAAAAAATGCAGTACAATTCATTTCATAACATGCTTATTTAATTATTAATGATACTCACAGCTCCCATCACAGCCAGTCCTGAACCAATATTGACGACCAAGGGTACAATGGCAAACTTTCCAGCCTGCGGATGAGATCAGAAACCCGGTGCTCTGTCAAATCATTCCTAATAACCGCTCTCCTAGGAATTAATAATAATAATAATAATGATGGTATTTTTGCATTGGTGTTATATGTATTGCCTTTATTACATCAATTATCTTATTGTATAATGCATTCATTCTTTCTTCGATGCATTTTACATACCTTCCCATATACCAGGATATGAAATCGTATGCCATAAACTTTGTATAGAGATCGATAACTTTCACCAGCAGCATTTTTAAAGTATCTTGCATGTCTGTTAGAGTCGAGAAGACAATATAAACAAAAATTACCTTTAGGTAATTTAGAATGGTTACGGTTCTTTATGCCATCTGTAAAACTAACATGCCATGCAACATGCCAACAAAGATGCTCTGCAGTGAGCCTCACCTGAAGTTAAATCCTGCTGCTATGCTTTTGTTGGAGACAGTGGCATCCAGGCGAGTGAAATGGTACTCTGGATTACAGTGAGAGGTGCCTTTGTCGAGGTCACAGTCCCACTGTATCACAATGCCAATAGCGCCACCCTAAAAAAAAAAAGCCAAAATTTGACACTTTGTTTATTCTAAGATTTTTATTTGTTTTTATTTATTTAATTTTGGGTACCTGTATGTATTCCATTAATGGTGTTTTACCTGTGTTCATACACAGCTATATAGAAAACTTTGAGCAAACACTGAACAAATTTGTGTGGACCAAAAAAACAAACATCAAATGACATCATAAACTAATAAAACTGTTCTGTTTTCTTATAGACTTACCAACCACCTCATTAGTTACACCCTGCTAGCACCAGATCAGGCCCCTTTAATCCTTCAGAACATGAAGAACTAATTCTTCATGACACTGAACATTCCTCGGAGATTTTTTGGTCCACATGACATGATAGAACTACACAGTTGTTAGTTGCACATCAAGAAAGTTAATTTCCCATTTCACTACATTCCACATGTTCTCTGTTAGCTCTTGTGACTGGAGGCAATTTTAGTTAAGTGAGCTCATTTTGTTCAAAAACAGTTTGAGATCAGGTGAGTTTTGTGACATGCGTTATCCAGCTGCAAGAAGATGGATACACTGTGGGTAAAGAGGAGAGAAACTGCAGCAAGTCATCTTGATCATCTCTTAATTCCTAAATGCATTCAGTTGCATCATTGTGATTAGGTGATTAGATATATGTGTTAACGGCCTGTTTGAACAGATGTACCTATTAAAGTAGTAAACATGAGAAACTTTGTTCAGTAGGACACATTTCTGTTGTCTCACAATTTCAACCCAAGAACAATAAGTAAGGGTCATGACTAATAACAGTAACTGAAAAAATCCCTTTAAGTCATGGATTCAGCCATCATAATTATTTTGGGTATAAACTCTGTGAGTGTTAGACATTAACATTTAAGGTTATTACACATTAACGTAATCTTGAGAAAATACAATGTAATACTAACAAGTTTGGCCATGTCCTGGAAGTTGCATCCAGCTCTTCTCATAATGTCTCCCAGTCGAAAGATGGGACAGTAAAGGTAATGCTTCTCATCAAATCTGCATCTCTTCAAGTAGGAGTCATCAGTGGTTTCGAGGATGTTGGACCTCAGAGTTAAGAAAAAACACATATTTAAGGATGTGAACTGATTTATGTACACAGAAATTTCCAACTAGTCAAAAAGTACAAGAAGATTTTGTTGTAAATGTTAAAGAGGACTTACTTTGAAAATGAGAACTTGGGAAACTGGATGAAATTCTTGATGTAGATGGTGAAGTTTTCAGCATTTTTGAGCAAAGGCTTTCTGTGAAAATAAAATCATAGCTAAATATTCATATGTGAAAAAATGTATAAGAAAACAGTTAAAACAAGAAATCAAACCTTCCTGTAGCAGAACTGCTGAGTGCAGTTTAATGTGAGCTAATACAATACTGCTATAAGGCTGGGTCGTGAAGCCCAGTGTCTCAGTGTAGGACATCCTCAGTTTAGTGCCAAACCTGTTGTGCTGACCTGATAAATGACAACTACACATGGTTTGCCTGAGTGTTTGTGCATGTTAGTGCAGAGAGAACGGAGGATATGTCATTTCAAATTTGTCCTCACTGTGGTCTGATGTTTTTTTCAATGGGACACCAGCCGAAGATTTCACAGGTTCCACTGGAGTTTTCATTCTTTCTTATGCATTTGCCGCTCATGACTCCTTTAGACAGGGGGCAAAAAAATACAGATTAAATACATCTAGATAATCATGTGAAAAGATGATGCTTTTGAGTTTTATATCCAGACTTTTAACATTTCATTATAAATCATGTTTTACAATAGTGATTTCATATCACGATGTTTCTTTCTCACCATGTCCAGACACCACCATCTGTCCCTTTTTACAGTCCTTGTCTACACCACAGTGGGCATTAAGCACTTTGACGCTCTGAGAACAAGAAAGGGACAGAGGCAAAGTAAAAAAAAAACAAAACAACCAACCAAGTTTGATACAGTAAATCAAACTAAATGATAAATAAATATATTAATGTATATATAAGATTTTTATATAAGACACAAATAAGGGTTACAAGGTCAGAATTTACAAACATACCACAAAAAGTAACTTTCTGTATATTTAAAGCAGTCAGGACTTGTTAGCATCCAAGAATATCTTAATATAAAATAGAAGATTTCTGTATTCTAGCAAAATGTAGAATATGAAAGTCAAATGAAGCTAAGGGTGTTAATTGGATGCATGTCTGTTCTTTTTTTTTAATGACAGATTAGAAAAGCTCTATTATACTAGATCTTGACTGTTAAAAATGGCACATGTGCACGATACCAAAAGGCTCCCCTGCAAGTGTGACACCCTGCTTTTGGTTTCAGTCAATATTTATATAAGAGCAAATTTTTATGGCTGTTTGTTTGGCTCTTCTTCTTAGCTAATGGCTGTCAGTCAGGCAACCAAGAGTCGTCTGGGTTTTTATTGTAAACTGAAAATAAATGATGAAGAGTGACACACACACACACACACTTATAAGATAATGACGAAGATGCCAAAATAAGTTAAGAGGTGTGAGGAAAATGTGGCACACAGTTCTCTGCTTCCTTTCAAGTAATGTTTTACCATGCAGGAGAGGAATTACAGGTCAGCCACAAACCAGTGTGTATAAGTTTAAACTAGGGCTGTCAGCGTTAATCGCGTTAAAATGGCGTTAACGCAAAACCCGCGTTAATGCAGCAAATCTCCGGTAACCAGTGACCGCGGATCGCCTTTGTGTGGGGCTGGACGGCGCTAACGCGTTAATCGAGCTTCCCGCGCTAACTCGATTAACGCGTTAGCGCCGTCCAGCCCCCAAAATCAGGTTTGCAGGTGAAAGATTAAAGTGAAAGTGAAATCAACAGGACCGGCAATATTTCCATTGCCAGTAAAACAAGGGCAAGTTAGAGGAATTGCTTTATTTGATGGCAAATGTTTCTTTGGGCCAGAGTCTGTCAAATGTCCTGCAATTAAAACTGAGACAACGGCCTGATCGTCACTGCTGCCATTCATCAAATCTGAAAACAATGAAAACACCTAGCGTGGCGTTTCATATAGTTAAAGTTAGAAATACCAACACTGTGGTCAAACATGCCCAGTCAGTGATTTAGAGTGAAAAAAAATGTTCTCACCTCAGCACAGTAACCCATCTTCTGGTTTGGTGTCTCAAAGAAGCTGGTTACAACAAACAGAACAGCTTCACCCTGAATGACAAAAAGAAAATAACAGACAAGATGTCAAAGTCTTATCAGCAGTGCATCGCTTTAACCTAGTCTGAAATATTAACGGTGTTCTCACCTGTGGGGGAATGACATAGTCCTCAGGCCCCCACACAAACAGACCGGATTCAGTGGTGTTGGTCACCGCAGTTCCCTTCACTTTAGTTATGACAGAACTCTGGATGGCATCATCTATCTCCTGGTAGCCTTGCTTGACTATGAAAACCCACCTTTGAATAAAAGCAGAAATACCCAGTGTTTTCGCAGTGCCTTGACAAAAGCTTTGTTGCAAACGTTATGCAAATATTAAATATGCTTTTGGCTTTTTCAGCTGTCGTTTGTGACATACGGTATGCAGTGAGGGGTGACACTGCTAGTCAGGGGTCTCAGCGTAGTGGGCTTAGTGGGACTCACTAACTTTGCCTGGAATGGAGAGTCTGTTTTCCATTTAAATTTTTATTATTATTAATTAATTATTAGTAAGTAAATTGCCTAAATGAACTGGCTGGGTGACTGAACTTTGATTTTAACATATTTTTGAGGTTCAGGTGCCCTTTTCCATCTTAAAAAGAACCAAAACAGTTTAGTTCCCTCTGTGATTTACATTGTTCCCACAGATAAAATAAAATACTTTGTTTAGTAGATAGTAGCTTAAACTGAAAGCTTACAAATACTAACCTCACGTAGCATTTGGGTTTATTGAATGTGGGACCAGTGTTTCTCAGAGGATGTGCTGTGAGGCAATGAGAACATTCGGAGGACACCTGTGTGTTTGAGGCTGATGAAAGAGCATCTTAGATCACCACAATGACACAATCTGGGAGCACACCGAGGTACATGTGCAAGCTCTCACCAACATTTTCATGTATATCTGATCCACCTGGCAAATCCACACAACCGTTAGACTTCATGCACATTGCCCAGAACTCTGGACACTATACATCTCATGGTCCTTGGTTGTTGTGTTTTTGAGGTGTTGGACTTTTAATTAAAAATTTCTTTTAGTTGCTTGGTTTGCTTATGGTGTTTATATTTACTTTATATATTTTCCTTACTGTATTTACGCTTTTTCTTTGTTCTTGGTTACTCGAGAGTTTTATTCTTTATTTACTGGTCAGTCATCTTGTGTCAATTCTCCTGTATTAAATTCAGTTGTGTATCTGTAAGTAAGTAAGTAAAACTTTATTTATATAGCACCTTTCTAGATAAAAGATCAAAAAGTGCTTCACACAAGAATAACAAAGCATAAAACAAAACAGACAACAGTTAACAAAATGCAATTCTAAAAAGATGTGTTTTTAGTTGTTTTGTTTTTTTACGGAAGCTACCGATGCTCAGTGGGAGAGATTTCCACAGTTTGGGAGCCACAGTGGCCAAAGCTCAAAGCCCCTTAGTTCTCAGCTTTGTGTGATGAATGACAACTAGACCCTGGTCACATGACCTAAGAGACCTGCTAGGAACATAAGGCTGTAGAAGTTCAATGATGTAGGCAGGAGCTTGACCATGAAGCGCTCTATAATTCAGTACCAGAATCTTGAAGTGGGCTCTGAATTCGACGGCGAGCCAATGCAGCTGTACTAGCAATGGTGTCACATGTGAGTACTTCGATGTTTTGGTCAGAAGTCTTGCTGCAGTGTTTTGAACAATCTGCAGACGCTCCAGGGGCTTTCTGTTTAAAAATGTAAACAGTGAATTACAGTAGTCCAGTCTTGATGAAATGAAAGCATGAATGGCAATCTCTAGTTCAGAGATACAATGGGGCTTAGTTTGGAAATGTTTTTTAAGTGATAAAAGCAGGACCGAACCAAAGATTTCACGTGAGCATCCAAGGCGGTTCCTGATAGATTATTTCACAAATGTTGCAAGAGGACCAAGAGCATTCATTTACCGTGTGTCTGTGTGTCTTTTCTTTCATTGTTATTTAACCAGCAAAAAAAATATCAGTTGAGATTAAAAAATGTCCTGATCAAGATGAGAAGCAGCACAGTTTGCAAAGTGCAAAAAACCCCCTATTTGTACACCAGTGCAACAGTGTATAAAATGATTCACATTTACCACCAAATCTGAAAGAGTAAAATATATAAAATTCATTACAACATTTAAACGGTTTCAAATTTCAGCCATTTCAATTTTAGAGGTACAGTTGGTGGCAAACACCTCTGTCAGTTTTTGTGTGAAACTAGATAAACGGATAAAAGACTCCAACCTCAACTTCATCGGCAGATCATTCCAAGACCAAAGGCCGAAATAACAGCCAGCTTCTAGCTCTGAGATTGTAGGTGTTCTCCCGGGCAATGAACTTGGTGTAGTTTTGTTATCGCTTCTCACTTTCTGCTTTATTTTGATAGTTAATTGACGCTGGTGATTTTCATTTAGTTTTGCTTTGCCTTTTCACATCCTCCGTGATTTAGTTCAGCTGTCTCTACTTCCCCAATTGCCCTTCTGTGTTTGTAGAAAATGCCGTCTTTCTGGTAATATTCGACAGAGCATCTGTCCCATCAGTCTCCTTGTCCCAGTCTGTTTCCATCCCTCAGTTAAGTTTCTTATTTTAGGCCTCTGTTTGCCCTTTTGGCCTTCTAAAGCAGCCAAATAAAGCAGATTGTTTTGTTGGTAACCCCTGCCCCTGCCTTTATTCTGTGTTTAGATCACGCTCAAAACAGTCTCCCAAATCAGCAAACTGTGACGATATATAAGCAGTCTGAGCGACCCTCTTTCCTGTTCACCCACATCTCTGACGCTTCTTTTAAACAAGATTCAAGATTCAAGATTTTTATTTGCCATTTGCACACAGGTCCATGTACATTGGAATTCTTGTGCAGAGCTTTCCAAGTCAAGTCACACTTTAAAATACAAAAATATAGGACAGTAAGAAGCAGAGGATAAAAATAAGGTCTGGTTCCTATTTTCTATTTACAGGTGCAAACAAAGCGATTAAAAATGTGCATGTAAAAAGTATGTGTT
>VUQR01036480.1:0-25724 GCA_015108515.1 Hemichromis elongatus
CGTGTATGACTGAGATTAGTTGCCTTTGTCATTTTTCTGCACTGAGCTGCTTGTGGCAATGTGGTCAGAGCTGTCACCCACTGTTTAATAAATTACCTGCAAGACAGGACTCTATTTTTCTAACATTGTCTACTGGATGTCCAGGGCAGTCAGCCAGTGTAATTAGTTATTATTTCATTAATCTCTTTTTGATGCTGAACTTTAACAATTAAACATATGTGCAACTCACAAAGCAAGTTTTTTTTTTTAGCCTTTATATGGGAATCACACTGGACAAAAAATGTCAAATAGTATTTAGAATTAATAAAGTATCCTGAGAGAGGGATTGTTTATTCAACAGTATTAAGTAACTGAGCTTTAAATGCAGGCACCCAATTTGAGATGCACTTACATACAGAGTGTGCATTCTGTAGATCAACATTTAACATGTTAGTGTAGGTGGTTGAGTAGAAAACAGCTTGGAGCCGCCAGGTTTAGACACTATGACTGTGTACTTTATTAGAAAACAGCAGTGTTCCCACTTTTAATCACGAGGAGTTTATAATATATGGTCTAATATACGACTCAGTAATGCATTTGCTGTGTGCTTCGAAGTAAGAAGCAGTTCTTCTGTGATGATGAGGAACATTTGAGGACTATTTTTCTTTTTTTGCTCACATTTTATTTTTATAATATAATATAATATAATATAATAGGCATATTATATTATATTATATTATATTATATTATATTATATTATATTATATTATATTATATTATATTATATTATATTATAACTTTCAACACAAGTTCTTAGCCAACAGGCTACAATGCATCTCAAAATGGTTAAAACATTTAGATGAGCCCTGGAATAATATAGAGATTTGAGACCTACAATTTATTAGCTCAAGCATCAAGTGACATGTGTGCTTTAAATGCATTAATATCAGTTCCTCTCTGAAAGAATAGTGGGAGTTTCTTCACTAATCCCATACAAACGTACACCCATCTGAAACAGCCCTGACATCTTAAAAAACAATAATATGATAAACTGTCCACACTGGAGGTGGAACATATTTTTAAAGGAATAGGCTTTATTCCATTTGACAGTAAGTGGTACAATATGGGATTAACAGGAATGGGTTTTAAGAATATCAACAAATAAAAATCTTAGTAAATAAGAAATTCAAGCCTAATCAAGGCTTAAATTTACAAACTTTACAAACACCATCAAGTGGTGGGCAATTCCTTAATCTCATATTTCCTGTCTGAATTATACAGGAAATATCCAAAACAGATGAATATCTTCTATTGTGAAATGGGAGACGGATCTATTAGTGAGCTTTGATGCAACCTCTGGTCTCAGATATGTTTAAAAACCTTTAAAATGACTTGAAACCCTCCTTTCTACAATTAACACAATATAAGATCCTGCACAGAGTGCACTATACAGATGAATGGATGTTGAGGGTGAGTTTTCCTTCATCTAATACCTGCTCACACTGTCAAGACAATACACCTGGCAATTAAATCCACGCTTTTTGATTCTCTGTTGGTGTTTTTCAGGCACTTTTCGAAGTGTCTGTAATGTAACATTCCAGCTTCCTCTTCAGTTTTGTGGTTTTTTTGGGCAACTTAGATGATGTCACTACAGAGGTGAACACAGTCTACATGGCTCTCACCGCCTTATGAATTGTTAAGACTGTCCTCATGAACTGGAAAAATAAAAAAAATCTCAGTATTAACAAATATGGACCGTTTTGTGGACCGTTTTGTGGAGCTACTTTGATTGACTCCATCACAAAGTGGGGATGGATGGTCCTGGTCCCATCGGCCATTGTTGTTGGCGTGGGAGAGCTTGGGGCATCTGGAGAGTTCCTAGGGGTGGGTTTCTTGGCGGATTTGGAATGGGGCTCTGGTCCTGACCTGG
Source organism: Hemichromis elongatus (assembly GCA_015108515.1). Classification (NCBI taxonomy): domain Eukaryota; kingdom Metazoa; phylum Chordata; class Actinopteri; order Cichliformes; family Cichlidae; genus Hemichromis; species Hemichromis elongatus. Next base: position 1,910 of record VUQR01036480.1, read on the forward strand.
ATGGGGCCTTGGTGGCTTTTGGTTGGTGTTTTTCTGGCAGCTGCATGTGCCACTGCTTGGGGAGGTCTGTTCCGGGTGACGTAGGTTGCTGGTCACGCTGCTCCTGGTTGGGTCCGGGGCAGGCTTGGGGACTTGGGGTTCTTGGGACGCTTTGCCTTTGTGCTGGGGTTCTGGATGGGCCTTGGAGGTTCGTGTCCTGGCTGATGTGTTGCCAGGGTTGTGGGTTGGTGTCTGCACTGGGCCCTGGCCCTGGGGTCTTTAGGCATTGCTGGAACTGGAGGCCTCTTTAACTGGCTAGGAGGTTTTTACCATCTTTTTGCAGGTGCTCTCTTCTTTTTAGGAGACCACTCTACAGCTGGGTAGATCTAGCAGAGGTGGAGAATTGATTCATCCTGGACCTCGCTTGTCTTAAGTACTCCAGGAGTTGCCTGAATGTCCTGTTTTTCCTCTACAGTTGATTCGGTTGAGTCACCCTCGACTCTGTGGTGCTGCAGCCATGGGCCCCTAGGCTGGATGGGCCTGGTATTTAATTTCTATCTATTTGATCAACAAACATTTAAATGTTTAAGTAACTGAAACCTGAAATTAACAACTGCCTTTCTCTGTGAGAGTCAGAATGTGCCACCACTGACCCTACCATCTGAATCTTCAGCATAAATTGAGAATTATTAGACAGGTAACACTTCTTCTCTTGTCCAATTTTGGTAATCAAATGTAAACACTGTTTCCTGTTATTCACTTTAGCCTATCTGCTTCAAGGTTTGATGTATTCTGTTTTTTTCTTTTTCTTTTTTTGAACCAATATCTGTAAACCCTAGAAATGATTGTGTGGGAAAATCTCATCAGAGCAAGTAAAATTTTGTTTAGTCTTCTATGGTCAGGACAGGAACAGCATCCACTGTAGGTAGATATTAAGGTCTCACGTGTACAAACATATAGAAATGTAATTGATGTAACTGGTAAATAGACTGGTTCTTTTACAGTGCTTTTCTACTCTCAGCACTCAAAGCGATTATACGACATGCCTCATTCAACCATTGACATAGCACCTTTTTCTCTGCGTATCATTCAGATAATGAATCCAAATGAATGTGAATGTGTAGCACTCACACACATTCACATGAAACAGAATTATCATATAAATGAGTTTTAATCCTTTCTCTCAAAGCAGTTGCATGCACCACATACCTACATAACAGAGTTATTTTTACATTTTCTACAAAACCTGATGAGATTTGTCTCTCAGAGAGGGGGCTTTACTGGGGGAAAACATTTTTCCTCTTTCTTCATAGCAGAAAACCCTCTGTGGCATATCGTCACTGGTCTGTGCAGCTTCATTATCCCACTAAGGAAGACTCAGAAGAGGAGAGACTGTCATATGGTGGGGTATGAAGACAGAAGGTTATATAATGGGGGGATTAATATTCCAGAAAATAGCGAGTCACCACCAGGAGAAGGAGATCAGCGAGATCAAGAACGAGATCTCTTCCACCCACGGATAAAAACCCTGCTGCCTCTGAACTTCCTCTGTTCTCCCTGTCGCAAGTTTAATTGGCAGCAGCGTGATCGTGAGCTCCATATCTGGATTCTCCAAACATCAGCTTTTTACATGAGGCAGTGTGGAGACAAACCCCCCACGCAGATGACGCACACAGTGACAATGGTTTAACCACAGCCCAGCAAAGATTAGTCTGCTCGAACTTTTGACACTGATCCTGGGTTAATTCGGTAGATCTATGGTTTGTTTTCTTCCCATGACAACTAAGGGTAATATGTGCAATATGACAGTAAAAAGGGTAGAGAGGTTATGCTGTGTAGTCTAACAGTAGAAAAAGCAGAGGGAAAAGGCCCCGGTTCTGTAAAAATGAATGATTTGTTTTATCCTCGACTCCTTTCACAACTCCTCTTCTGTCTGACTTTCATGAATTTAACTCCAGCACGTCTTATCTCTTAACAGACCTGATCTCGCCAGTAAGTCAGCCTTTTTTCTTCCTCCCACACAGCCGCCGCTTCTGGCAGTGGGAGGGGCAGTGAGGCTCTGTTGATGTCATTCAGAAACACATGCACACACGCATCACTATACCAGCAAGGACACAGTATGGAGTTGCATTAGCTTGATCCTAATATTTGCTCATGAGGGATCTATAAATGAAATCAGATTTTCTTTCTTTCTTTTGTTTAAATGATTTGGTATTTAAAGAACAGAATGCATCAGTCCTTGCTAATTTCATTAGTGTGCAGTGAACCCCAAAGAACACTGTCTTACAGAGACGTTTCAACCCGACTTACATCACAGCTCCATTCACGCACTCGACTACCTCTGAGCGTTCTCACACCGAGGAAGTGCACACTCACACTGCTATTCTCAAAAGAGCAGGATGCAACCTTGAAGTTGTTCCACAGCTTTCAATAAAAGAGAAAAAAAAAAGCGTTTCTTTTTCAGTGAGAAATCTGTTGCTGCATAGATAGTTGAATAGCTGTTGGTGACAGTTTCATTGCTGGCGTCAGTGAAGGACAATAACGGGCGAAGGACGGCGACTACTGATGTCAGAGGCGGATGTGTGACAAGCGGCACACAATGAAGGCCAAAGAGCGGCGAATCATCAGGCGTTACCTCATACAGCGGAGAGCAGATTCCATCAATCCATTCTAGCTGAAGCCCTGGCAACTCATCCTTCCTGTTTCGGTCAAAAATGGCCTGAAACACAAAAGACCGAATTTATTTACATCTATATCAGTGCTCACACTGGACAAACAACAGTTACGAGTTAGCCTCATGGCCCCTAAAGTGCTGCCGTTCCTGCTTTTGTTAAAGAAAATTCTCATTCAGCTATCAAGACAGCTAACTTTATTTTCCATTCCCCCTCATTCTCCTGCAGACGGAATTTAAGAGCCTCCGCCGAGGCTGTGCTTCAGAGATAGTTACTGGGATATGACTTAGAAGTTAATATTTAATTTCCAACACCCACACACGGAGCGGTAAAGGTTTGACACAAGCAGCAGACCTGAGGCTACTGAATTAGTTATTTCAGAGAGGAGGCAATGTGGCCTGGCTCGATTACTCCACAGCCATTAATTGTACGTGGAAAGCTGTCTGTTTTCCCCTTTTAAGGACTTCCAACATAATTCAAGCTCAAAAACCCCTCAGTCAAACAGACAGTGCTCTTTTGCTAATTAAAAAAAGGAAACATATTTTCTTGTAAAGTCCCAATGCACCAAAATAGGCTGCGTTAATGAATAAAAAGGTCACGTTTTGCTCTAAATGCAACAGTTCTTTTTCTCTTTTTAAGAATGACTGCAAGTCTGTCTGGCACAGCAGCAAGACAGTGGAGCGGTCAAGCTGACCATATACTTTTCTCACACTATGGGATGCAAGGTCTCATGTTTCCTAAACAGCCACTATGTGCAGCGACTGCAGCGAAAATCTATCTTCAGCATCATCAGCTCTTAGAGGTCAACAGAGGGGAGAGAAACTGCAAAAAGCACAAAACCAGAGCTGGCTCGGTTTACTCACAGAGGGCGTGAGTTTCAGCTCCAGTCGTTCTCTGTCACCCTGCTCAAAGAACTCGCTCGTCACCAGCTCAGCCACCTGAAGAGAGACAATTCAATAAGGTGCTAATTCAGTCAACTAAGTGATTAATTGCCAATTATGCTCCAAGTTGTTATGTCTGTCAAAGAAAAGCAGCAGATTCCCACAATTTATGAGCAGCAGCTAGTTAAACATTTAGCATTTTTATTTCAAATGCTTTAAATTATCATTTGATTATGAATGCAGCGTATATTTCTGCTGCTCAGCCATTTCAGCTCTGCATGAATGGGTTTAAAATACATCCACGCTAATTTCACCTGTGTTACATATGAGCATGAGAGTTCACACTGTTTTTGTCACCTTTCGTGATATTTCCCAGGGCTTAGTGACAGCACCAAGATCACATGCTGTCATCATCATGGATCTGCGAAGACATATTTATTTTAAGAAGCATTAATAAACCCCAAAAAACATAACATAAAACAAAATTCAATCAGGAAGACAAAGACATACACGATTACCTGCACATGTCTCTATGTGCCTTCACATTCCAGTTGTACTCTCCATTGCTGACCAACTCAAAGAACATGTTTCTATTCCTGAATGAAAAGAAGAAATCTTCATTTGTGCATGTAAATTACATAAATTCCACAAGGGGGCGATGTTACCTCAAATAAACCCACAGTAAGCTGTGGACAGATAGAGGCTCTGTAGCTGTCAGGGTGCTTCACAGTCAGGGCTTTCTGGACATCTCACTAACAGTTTAATAAGCAGTGTGTTTTTTTAGTGGTACATACTCAAAGTAAAGTGTGAGGTCTGTGGCCAGAATTGACTGTTTCAGCAGCTGCATGAGGTCACTGTACTCTGTGGACGAGAGGTTGGAGAAGATATTGTGACCCTGTGGAAAGACACACAGAGACACCATAAATAAAACATACAAGTAGTCTGAAATGAATGATTACTGTCCCTGGACATTTAGGATTAGTACCATTCCTATGACCTGTTACATAATTTTTAAAAGAAGCACGAACCTGTTGTCAGATATACAAACTAAAGCAGCTGATGTGATAGCAGTGTGGAATATCTTTAAAAATGTATTACTCAGTCCTAGCATTTTCCATCCACTTAAATGTTTTCACCGCAATAACTGTTAATATTTGATATTTAGTCCCAAATTTCTACTTCAAAGCAGCCAAACTCATCTAGGCTTGCTCACATTTGGCCTTTAACAAAAGTCTGGACTAAATTTAGTTACAATCTACATGTTAAAGAGTATTTGTCAACTAGAAAGGTGACACAGAGATCAAGGAAAGTACTGTCAGTGTTGAATTTGAAGTATTTTTGTGTTTTACAGTCTAAGTTCTAATAATAATAATAATACATTTTATTTATAGGTTCCTTTAAGACCCTCAAGGTCACCTTACAATAGTAAAAAACAGTAGCAAAAAGGTAAATGAGAAAAAAAAAACAAGTATGAAAGTATAACAGCAAGCATAATGGCTAAGAGAGGTGAAAACAGACTAAGACGGAATCAAGGGTATGCAATTCTGAATAGATGGGTTTTAGGTGACTTAAAAGTAGTGAGAGAGTTTGTGATCAAAGATCTGGTGGAAGTGCATTCCAAAGTCTCGGTGCAGAACAACTAGAGGCTCTGAGTCCCATGGTGGTCAGGCGAGCAGGTGGAACAGACAGAAGGGAAGCTGAAGAAGAGCGGAGTGTACAAGGGGGTACATATGGAGAAGATCAGATAAATACGGAGAAGTGACGTTATGAAGCGCTTTGAAAGTAAGAAGCAGGATCTTGAAATTGACACGAAGGTGAACTGGAAGCCAATGGGGCTGTTTAAGAACAGGTGTTATATGTTCAGTGGATCTAATTCTGGATACAATACGAGCAGCTGTATTTTGAACTAACTGCAATTTATGGAGAGATTTATGAGGTACACCATAAAGAAGAGAATTACAGTAATCTAAATGAGATGTGACAAGAGCATTGACAAGTATGGCGGTACTGTTTGGAATGAGCAAAGGACGAAGGCGGTTAATATTACGAAGATGAAAATAGGAAGACTGAGTTATATTATTTATGTGTGCTGTAAAGGACCAAGTGCTATCGAGGATGATGCCAAGACTCTTAACTTGAGGGGAGGGTGTGACAACAGAGTTATCAATGGATAGTGAAAGACTGCTGGTTGGAACTTTAGTCAGTTTTGATTTGGTGCCCATTAAAATAAATTCAGTTTTATTGCCATTAAGTTTTAAAAAAAAGTTGTGAGTAAACCAGAACTTGATTTCACTTAAACAGTCAGAAATGGATGTGGGTGGGAGAGTAGCTGTGGGTTTGGAAGACAAGTAGAGCTGGGTGTCATCTGTGTAGCAGTAAAACTTGATGTTATATTTCCTGAAAATATTACCTAGGGGTAGAAGATACATGGTAAAATGTACAGGACCAAGGACAGAGCCCTGGGGTACACCGAAATTAACTGGAGTAGATAGTGATCTGTGAGTGAGTAATTGAACAAACTGTGAATGGCCAGAGAGATCCGAGGTAAACCAGGTAAGTGCTGTACCATTGATGCCAATAGATGCTAATCTTTGAAGAAGGATGTGGTGGGAGATAGTATCAAAAGCTGGTGTAAGGTCAAGGAGAATGAGGGTAGTGATGGGTCCAGAGTCAGCTGAAAGCAGAAGATCATTAGTGATTTTTACTAGAGCTGTTTCTGTACTCTGAAATGAATGAAAGCCAGACTGAAACTATTCGTACAAGTTATTTCCAGTGAGATGTCTATGAACTGAGGAAGGGTAAATTTGAAATTGGCCTGCAATTATTTAGACTGGAAGGGTCTGAACCATTCCTTTTCAATATTGGAGTTATTATTGCAGTGTTAAGAGAAGATAAAAGAGAGGAGTGTACAATATTAGCAATCAGTGAGCCAAAAGAGGGGGTGAAAGTTTAACAAGATTAGTCAGCAGTGGATCAAGTTTACATGATGACGACTTTAACTTAGTAATTATGGAAGACAGCTGAATTATTGTAGGGAGTTCAAATTTGGATAGAGAAGATGAAAGCTGAGTAGGAGAAAGGTCCCAGCCTCTTTTTCATTGTTTTTTGTAATTTAAAGATTCTTTGAAAAAGAATTCTAGTAATAAAGTATACTAATACTACTACTAATAAGAATACTTCTACTGGTACTACTGCCTATAATAATAGTTTAATAAACAAAATATCAATTTAATTAGTTTATAAAATCAGCTGCATTTTTAGTTTTGATTTTTCATAGCAGTAGACATTTTATAAACTAAAAATGCATAAAGAAGGATACAGACTCAAGTGGTACTCTAATGCAGTGCACAATCTAATGCGATCATAATAAAAAAAAAAGTCAACTCAGTGGCTTGCCCACTACTTTCTGCTTAAATCCTAGAGTTCAGTGTACTCCAAATAAACTAGTACTTCCACAGTTTAAGACCCAAATCCTGTGTCCAGATGTCAGAAATACAAATTCATTTGTGGGGAAACAGATACAGAACACTTTGTGACAAGAGAGAGCTGATAAACTGAAACAAAGATCTTCAGTTCAGTTTGATTTTACTTGTATAGCTCCAGATATTATAGAGAGATACCCAGTGTCACCTATGTCAGCACCAGAAAGGGCTGAAGATGGGAGAATTTTAAAAATCGGGGGGCGTTTGAAGGGAGTGTGCTTACTACACCTGGTAATCACCTCTGTTTGAACCATTAACACACCTAAATATCTCACCAAATTGTCAGTTCATATGGAAATTAAAAATACTACACCATCATAAGGAGTTTCTATATTGTAGAGAGAGGAGAAAGATCGAATGTGCAGTCCTATGAAGTCTTCACATGCTTGATGTGTGAGAAAGTCATAAAAAGGTCTTGTTTAGACAATTAAGCCGTAATAGGAGAACGCATATTTAGAATAAAAGTGATTATATTGTATCCACTCTCCTCTAAAGGATGGTTTTTACTTAGCAGAAGTTTTTAAATGCTGATCATCACCATTTTCCCTTTCACAACCTGAGCATTGAACTCTAAAAACTGTGCCAACATGCTTGTAATTCCTTTCATCAGCTCATGGGTTCCTATGAAATATTGAACTGCATAACATCAGTAACACAAAGGACATCTCTCATTCTGTCACAACTGGAGCAGATGAAGGAAGGAGGCGACTGAAATAGAATGACTAGCGGGAACTGAGAGATACAAAGGAAGCGAGTTACGTTTAAAAGTTTACAATTTTATTAATGGTTTGCGCTGGCTGGCGGATTGAATTTGAGCTCTAGCTTCGACTTGAATTAGCCCCACTGTTCATTTATATGCTAATGAACTAAGGATAACAGTAGTTCAACCCCAGTATCAACACACACCATTATGATATTCCAAGCAAACATTTGTCAGCTTACTGTGTTGTCAGCACCATGATAATGAAGCCTGTGGAAACTACCGCTAAGCTTCGCCTCAGCTGCTCCCTCAAAACGCCTTCAATTACAACTTCACGGAATCCAGTCACCTGGTAAAATGTCTCTCTCAACCAATTACCACCGAATCAATCATCCCTGTAATTACATTGATTTGAGGGCAGCATGAGCTATTTGTTTATTCGTTCACATGTAGCAGACAATCCACACCACTTGTCTGCCTCCAAGCACTGTGAGTACAAACTACCCCTCAACCCCCAGCTTTTTTTTTTAAATGGAAAATGCCCTTTAGCAGTTTTTTATTCACTTGGGATGCCAGAGAGTGAAGAGCCACATTAGGTGCACAGGAGTTTGACAGCAGTGAAATACATGGCTTCTACACAGTCAAATATTGTCATAGCATACTCTGACATTTTAAGAAGTGCATCTACTTGCTTTCTTGCATTTAAGAAGATCAGTAGCCAGTTACTGTAATAATCCATCACATCTACAAACAGCAGGTAAACAGTCACAAACAGCCTGCATCCATCCTGAAGTCTCTGCTGGTTGGCTGACACCCTTACATAAGCCAACAATTTTAGGTAAGTTTTCTTCTCATTTCTGTAAGTAGTCTTCAGAAAAAGTGCTCCAGGCTTTCTGAAGGACATCCAAAGCTCTTCTTTAGATGTTGGCTTTTGTTGTCTGTCAATATGATCCCACACTGCTTCACTAATGTTGAGGTCAAGGCTCTGAGGAGGCCAATCCATGACTGAAGTGTTCCATAGTGTGATTTTATATCCATGTGTGCTTTTACTGCACTGGCAGTGTGATTAAGATCACTATCACCAATGTAAATTAAAACCTTCACCAATCAAATGCTTTCCAGGTGTTGTAAAATCATGTATCAAAATCTGATGGTACTTTCCCAGCACCACCGTCTTTTACAGATGGCTATAGATGCTCACTGTTGGACCTCTGCACTGACTTCCTCCGTACATGCAGAAAATTTGGGTTGGATTCATCACTCCATAAAATCTATTACCACTGATTTTTCAGTCTAGTTCTTGTGCAATTCGTTATACATCAGTCTTTTCTCACTCTTTCCCATTTAAGAAGAATGACTTCCTGAAAAAAAAAACCCTTCCACTGACACCATGTCTGATGAGGCTCCAGTGAAAAGTAGATAGCTCATCTGATGGGCCACTTTCCTCAAATATATTAGGGACATACCATACTGAGATAGGACACCTTTTAAGCTGATAGCACTTCTAAAATACTAATTATTAATACCATTTTATCTGTGGCATTTTTCAGTAAAAAAAGTAAAAAAAGGATTTATTTTTGTGTCAGACACAAGTAACAAAGTGCTTAAATGATTTAAAATTGATTATTTGCTAAGCTGGCCATTATCAGTCAATACAACACTGGTTCATCCCTTGAGTGAGGTGACTTCTTTTGCTTAATCATTCATAGATCAGTGTTAAGTGGCTTCAAAAAACAAAAAACATTCCTCTAAAAATATTCAGGTATAAGAACTTAACTGAAAATGAGTGAAAAAGCAGCAAATGTCCAAAGATGCCTGAAGAGATACTGCTCAAGACCATTTAAAAAAAAATAAATGTCTCTACTTGGAAGTAAAATACAAAGAAATAAAATATGGTACAAGAATTTTACACGGTGCTGTATTTACCAAAAAAAGGTCATATCAATCTTTTAAGGTCATAACTTTAACCTTCTATCACTCACTGTTCAACCATCAGGATTAATAGGCATTAGCATCTACTTCAGCAGGTCATAGCAGGGAAACCAAGTGTTACTAAAATGATTGTGTTTAATTTTAATCTGGTGGTTCCAGGTTCCTGGTACTGTGCATGCTGCTGGCAGCTGGCATCGGTAATGAAATTACTTTGACCTGTGCTTTTCCTATGCCATGTAAAATATCAGTACAGTGAAAAAGGTCTGCAGTGCAAATATTAACAGACTTTCAATATAATGAAAAGTAACACAAATGTGTACATGCAATAAACTAAAATACAAGAGTGCTGTAAAAAAGGCCTTTGTAAAGACATTCTGAGTGTCGGATCTATCTGAATGCTTTCTGTTTTGTTTGATTTTTTTTTGGTTTGTTTGTTTAAGTAAAACATAAACTTTCAAAACATGGAGTATTCAAGAGCTAAAAGTATCGAGGGTACAATAACTTGGCTGTAAAAGGTGTTTGAAATCACAAATACAACATGCAGAGGTAGGCATTAACAGACCGTTTATGGTGACTGCATTGCAGCAGATATAAGAACATAGCCCACCTCGCTCTGCAGGATCATGACAGCATGGTTGAAGTGGTGGTGCTCCAGCGTAGCAGAGGTCCCATAAAGCAGAGCGAGAGCTGAGCCCGTCCTGCCAAACACACCCACACACACGCGCACACATATTGGGATCAAAAACGAGAGATAACATAATCAGGATTTAACGCATGCAGAGAATCTGATTGAGTCTGATATGATTTCCTCACCAATTCACTCTGCAACCTGTCACCAAGTGTCGCAATACAGAAAACAGCTTGAGAGTCATATCCCAAACTGCAGCATAAACTGAGAGGTTTCACACTGAATAAGATCATCGTTTAATTTAGCTTCTAAAAAGAATACTCAAAAGAAGTGACATTGCCACAAACGAGTTGTGCGGGCTGGATTTAAAATGTGAAATATCAGACGTCTTTAAATGTTATTTATTTCCCATGGTAAAAATCAACGTGTCTTACAACGTGGGTTTTAAACGTGAACTTGTCTGGATTAATAGGTTGAAGTGTACATGCAATTGCAGCAGATCTGTCGGCTGCTCGTCCATGATGTGTGTCCTCTTTCACCACATCCCAAAAGTGCTCTGTTGGATTGAGATCTGGTGAGTGTGAGGGCCATTTAAGCACAATGAACTCACTGCTGTGTTCAAGAAACCAGTTTCAGATGACGTGATAAAAAGATGGGTACAGTGTGGTGAGCATGAGCATGGTTAACAACAATCCTCAGGTAGGCTGTAGAGTTTAAACGATGCCAAAGCCAGCCGAGAAAATATAATTCAAAGCACCACCAGGAATTTGAACTGCTACAAGTCCAGTTGAATCCACATTGTTGACCTCTGACATCAACAAGGCATTTTAACCCTGCTGCTCACTTAAGAGTTTCTCTTTTTCAGATCATTCTTTTTAAACCCTAGAGATGGTTGTGTGAGAAAATTCCAGTACATCAGCAGTTTGCGAAACTACTGACCAACCCGTCTGCCACCAACAAACATGCTCAGAGTCATTAAATTGCTTTTCTTCCCCATTCTGAAGAAAAATGGGTTGGCTAAAAATGGCTAAATGTACTGGGTTGCTGCCAAGTGATAACATTTGCATTAACAAGCAGCTGAACAGGTGTGCCTAACGAAGTATTACAATAACGTTGCTCCACAGGAGAAGTGTCGGGCTTCTAAACCCAACACTACTGTGCCCAGCTTGAAAATACTTGGTGCATTGTGAAAGTTAAAACACAATAAAGGAAACCTTAAACTGTTGAGCAGCTGAAATCCTACATGAAACAAGAATGGGGGGAAAAAATCTAACCTTCAAAAATACATCAACAAAGGCATTTTCCTCAGCTCTCCTCGGCTGCTGTACATTTACAGTGTTATTGAAATAAAAACTGCTCCAACGCTGCGGTAAACACCCATTCATTATATAAGCATCTTGCCAGAATAACATTTCTCATATCATTTTCTGATATATTTTCTGTTTTCCAACATTTTTGAAAATTAGTTTGAACAATCTTGAGGGGGGCAGAAAATATTTATTTTTAGTAATTTATTAGCTTTTTAAAAAAAAAATGCAGCCAGAGTCAGCAATGTTTACAGTTTCTTCATTAAGCAGACTCTTATATAAGCCTTAAACAACTTCCGACTTGACTCTCGCTGATCTGGGCTGCATTACTGCAGACTGCTGCAGATGGGAACACACAGCAGTGTGTAGATGGCAATATGTTTGTATGTGTGTGAGTGAGTGAGTGAGTGAGTTTTTGTTCCCTTACTTTGCTTGAAAAGCGTTGTTGGTGCCCCTGTGGTCCAAGTCATGGCACACGCATCCTACAATAAGGGCTAAGATCTCCACGTCTGTCAGAGTCTCCTGGAAACCCGCTGTCTGATTGGCACAGAGAACAGGAGGCAAATAAGAAATCACGCACACACAGAGACACACACACACACACACACATTCCATGTGCACCAGAGCTGCATCTATTACTCTTTAATTTTATGAAGCTGTAAGCAGGGCATTGAATAAAATAGAAAAAACACTAAAACAGCAGCATCATCCAAAACTTTATCCTTCTAAAAATGGGACTGCAGTAACACAGCCAAACAGTGAGATTTATGACTTGGATGAATGGATTCTAGAGGCCATGTGCTGAGTGAGTCACTATAGGTCATTGTGGGGATAGCGGCAAAGATAGCAAGGTCCTCAGCCTACTCATTAAAGCACATGGGAGAAGAGCTGAGGGGTCCAGAGGAGCTTACACACTGCTATTTCTTTCCCCTCTGCCAATAATCAATTCAGATGGGACACCACTCAGTAATGCTGCACTTGATTAACCTCCTAAGACCCGAACTCTTCCATGGCAAGCATTTTTAATTTCTCTTTGATATTTGGGCATATCGGGACCCAATGAATGTAAAAACAAAGAATTACCAGAATTTTTGTTTCTGAGAACAATGAGATGCACATATGAATATATTTGTTTAAAATTTCGATAGAACAGTGTCAGTATAATGTCCTCATAAGTGGATATCAGCCCCTTGTAGAGCACAATTTAGTATTTTAGTCTAGACAACCCAAAATGTGATGTCCGCATATGTGGACGCCTGGTCCTAGGAGGCTATGTGAACTACACTGTGGTGTTTTTATATGAGTTTGTGCGCATGTATGCATGCCTGTGCAATTGTGTGAGAGTGTGCGTTACCCCAAGGACCTGATAAATTTAAAAGGCCTGCTGGAAAAGCGGAAGTAATTCTCTTGGGGTCTCAATTCAAGCAAACACAGAACTGGCTGTTTGTACAGCTAATAACATAGTGAGTCATCATTTAAATCTCTGTGATTTCAACGTAGATCAAACTGAAATGTAGTATTACATGAAATAATACTATTTTAACAATCTTAACATTGATCATTCGTTAGCTGCCCAGTTGCAAGCTGGCTAGTTATTTCCATTCATATTTATGCCAGTGTGCAGCAACGCTATTGCAACCTTTTCTTTAACGTCTCACATTTATATGCCACACTAGCTTGATTTTGTGTACACCCAGCAATTGAATAAATGAGTACAAAGGTCCAACATTTAAATATACATACTATCCTATCATATGTCAATCACCGGTATCCTGCGCTCCATTGGTAGTCACTTAGCACGTTCTCCTCAAAGTTTAGAAAAGTTTCACTCAGAATCCACCCCTTTCACATCGCCAGTGATTTTTCCGCCACATTTGCCTAAAGGCACTGAATGCCAATGATTTTCTATGGCCACTGGTCGCCATGGCGATGTTGATGATAAAGAACCGTCTAACTTTGCTGCAGACATGTTCACAGCTTCTTCTGTAAAATCTTTAATTCTTCACTCATGTAACCTGCATGGAGAGGGATTTTTTTTTCACCAATTCTAATTGCATTAAAGTTTAAAGCTGTGAATTACCGGGCTGCTTTGCCAACACAGGAAACTGTAGCCAGCAGCTTTCTTAGAAACTGCTTTGAGGCTTTGTAGTGGACTTCTAGACCTAGAATTTATGGTGTTGGTGCCGTTTGCAGCATTTCTAAAAATACTATGTAGCAAAAAAAAAGTGGCTTGCTGTATGGTTAACTCTATTCATTGACTGTCCAAGACATTTGTGCACCAGATTTGGGAAGTGAAATTCATTGTGACATCAGATGAAATAATCATTGGTTCAGTTCAATCATTTTATTGTCCCTACTGGGAAACTCAGTTTACAGACAGACTGCCAAAAATCATCCACCAAAAAGAAGGATAAGAAAAATGGTGCAAAAACCTCAATTTGGTCACACAAAGTGGGTGCGATCAGACTTAAACTTAAGGTGAGGGATTGAAGCATGTGACAACAAAGGAAGGGTACAAAAGGGTGGTCGCAGGTTACCTAGGCCACTGGAGCAACTCAAATTTCCACTAGCAGTCAACCATCAACAAAGTTACATGTGATAAAATGATTTTCCTCCTTAGCACTAATCAGCTGCTGAGTCTTTGCTTAGTTACAGCAATGCATCCTGATAGCCAAACTGGCATTAGCTGATAGATTAGCACTCACAGTCTTGTCTTGTCTTGAGGTAAGTCAATTTTGACACCAAAAAAGACAGGATAGTGCAATTTTTACAGCTTCTCACGTATAGTCTATGCTACAAACACCAAATTTACAGAAACAAAAAAATTCTCACTCTCCTCTTCTAACATGATTTTGCTTGGTACTAGCTAGCTACACACCTGGGCAGTGGGTATAAACTTTGGTAAGTTGCGTACAGGTGATGTACGTTGAACATCATTCGTGAAAGAAACACAAACATAGAAAGTAATATCATATTTGCAAGTGGATGGTAAAATAAACATTATTTATAGCACATTTTTTAAAGTGACATCTGTAATAAAAAAAAAATTCTAAATTTATTGTCATTGTTGGTTGTGCTAATGACAGTGATGGACTAGAGGGGGACCCAAATGCAGATGTGTAGAGGCAGACTTCTGAAAGTGAGGTGTTTAATGACTGTTTATGTTCAAACAAACAGGCAAAACATAATGTCCAGAAGCGGAAATTTAAAACTGTAAACTACAGGAACATAAAGCTTGAATAAGCACTAAGACAAGGGGAACAAACACTCAAACAAAGGACTAAAGGAGACAGTGATTATATGTACACACAGAAGTGGAGACAGTTGGAGAGATAGAGACAGCTGAAGTCAATCACAGAGAAGAAAAGGAAAGTAAAACTAAAAGCAAAGTGCAACGAACAACTAACTCTCAGATAACTAAATGGGAAAACAGATACATGAATGAGCTCAATATGGGATACTTGACACAAGAGGAAAGACTAAAGCAACTAAAAACAAGAATAAATACACTAAGATTACATGAAGCAAATAAAAAAATGAAAAGGCCTATGCAAAATGAAATGAAAATGAAAAAATAAAAAAATTAAATAGATGATTTAAATAAACAAAAACTCAAAACTCAAAAAAACTGGGTTAAACGACCCAAGACCATGACACATATATACATATATATATATAATAATCGTTGTATGTCTGATGATGCTTTTTCAGGTTGACCCGTTAAGAAGGAAATAGGAAACATACAGACACACACTACGATCATTATAGCAAGATGAAACAAAATAATTGTAATTTTCCAGTTATCAATAGCAGTTTATATGGCAACAACCCTCGTGTCATCACTGCTGGCCAGATCAGCTTTTTCAAAGCATTTCTATTCTTATCTCTATCTGTATGTGGAAATGCAATGCCCTGATCTAACTGTTGCTGTCTAGAACAGAGACTGATCAAAAATGAGCATGACCATTACCGTCAGCATGGCAAACATGCACTGGCAGACGTTGAATGCATGTCTCCAGTTGTGATAGAGAACCATTCTGTAGTTTTTTCTAACAGTCAGCAGCCATCTGCATAGCGTCTGCAGGGTAAGACAGGTGGAGAGATGAGCACATGGGTCAGCAGTCCTCGTGAGGTTACAAAACTCAATCAAGTATTAAAACGAAGGAGTTAAGACAAGGAAACTCAGTGTCCTCACCTCATAGTCAATCTTAAATTTCTGCACCATTCCCAGTTCCATAAACATTCTCAAAGCTGCCGTTATCATGGCGTCAACATCCAGAGAGAAATCATCGAAGGAGAGCTTATCGATGCCCAGCTCGCAGACCAGGGGGATGTTAGCAGCCTGTTTCACCATGGCGGGAGGAAACAAACAGGAGGAATGAGAACATGAGTTCCAAGAGCAGAAATGAAGATGAAGAGGTCAGATGATGTTGTGCGATTTTTAGATGTTATACAGAAATATGAAAACATGCTAATTAAGACCCCCCGGCCTCATTTGGAGGGGTTTAAGATTAATGAGGGGGCTCTACTGGAGGATTTCATTGTTGTTTACTTTTAGAGCTCACTGACAATTGTGGCAACAATAATCATCAGCTGCTGTTTTCTGTGGTATTCAAACAAAAATATAAGATTCCTATTAACCATATTCATGTTGAACTATGTCTTCTATCTTTAATAGGTTGTAATGAGCATACTGTCTGTCTGAGCAGGATATGCACTTCCTGACTAAAGGCAGCATTTATAATTGAAGGATTTTGAGATTTGAAGTCAAATCTTTCTTAGCAGAGTTACCGTTTCTGTAAAGCTGTGTTTCTCTTTCCTCTCCCTCTCTCTCTTCTCTGACAACCACCAGTGTTTCCTGCACAAACATTTGCCTTTCTGGTCAGCAGGTTTTCTTCTCTTCTTATTTCATAGCCCCGGGGTTATGAAATGTCAGCCAGGTTTGTTTGCCACTGCCTTTTTCCCACCAGTGGAATCCCAGGCAAGCGTGCTCAACAAGGCTACTTATGTAGAGCGGTTACGAAAGAAAGTGGAGGGAAAGGCAGAAGCAGAGAGCAGTGCTGCATGAGGGGGCTGAAAGATCACACAGGCACACTAGAGAGCAGGGATCCTACTATGCAATAATGGCCACAGGGGAAAATCCTAAACATGAAAGTGCAGGAAAATAGGTCATATCTATTTTTCAGAAATGTCCTGCCAATTAAAAATGTAGTCATTTTCCATATTTTCATCTTTATCAATAATGCATTGTGAATGAATGCTTATTGATTAAAGTAATCCATTCGAAATGCCACAATTAGTTTAAATTCACTGGGGAATTCTCAGCTCCTTTTTATGCTTGTGCACTGCTGCAGTTCTTTTGAGAGGCCAAAGTCTAAAAGACGGCCCGCCAATAATTCCTCTCTTTTGCCAAAGATTTTTTCCCCCTCTCATTAAAGTTAATAAGAAATTGTTATTTAATTAGAAAAAATATATATATTTTAATTAAAGCACCTACTTCACTTTTGTGAAATGACAATGTGGCAAAATCCTGATACACTTTTATTGTTGCTTGTCTTACCTTTTGTGATTATTTGCTTCAACCTCAATAGTTTCCTCCAATTACCACTAAACAGTGACCCCAAACATTTACCAATCTCTACAAACTTTATATTTAAAATGCCCCACTTTGGTCTTTTTTAGATCATTGGATGCCAATATGATTGCTTGTGGATGCTAGCCATCAGGTTTGCCAGTCCCTAATCAGGACCTCCTAACCAAATTTGTGGTACTACTGCTTACTGGAGGATTTCTACTGCACCAAACATGGTAGCTGATATTTAGTATTCCACCCACTTGTCCAAATATGATAGTATGTCAGTTTTATTTATAAAGCACATTTGAACACAGATTTCACTGAGTGGTGTACAAAGTTTATACACCTATATACACTCACGTGCATGTAATTAAATAAAAATATAAAAAAAAGTATGCAGAAACATAACAAAAACAACAAACACAGAACAAGAGAGGACAAACACACTTACAGATGTAACAGCAATCAGGTGATTAGTGGGCTGGAAAGGCCAGAGTAAAGGTGGTTTGTGAGCTTCGGTTTAAAAGCAGAGATTTAGGACTCTTTTTATGTCGATCGGTAACTGATTCTAGAACTGTGGAGCAGTGACTACAAAGACTCTGCCACACTTTTTTGTTTGAGGCGTGATCTTGAGTCATATGAGAGATCCTTGGCAATGGATCTGCGAGACCTGGGAGCCGAATGTAAATGAATGAGATTGGTGATATAAACTGGGATCTACCCATTGAAAGCCTTAAAAACAACCAGCAAATTCTAAAATTGATAGAAAGCTTATGCAGCAAGGCCAGGACTGGAGGGATATGCTCATATTTCTTAGTATCAGTCAGCAGTCTTAGTGTCGAATTCTGCACCATCTGCAGACGTAGGTATGGGGAGTTACATTAATCCAGACGTGAAGTAATAAAGGTACACATCAGTTTTTTTTTCCTGATCATGAAAAGACAGAAAAGGTGTGAGTTTGCCAGTTGTTCTTAACTGGTAGTAGCTGTTTCTGACAACAGAACAAATCTGTTTTTCAAAGCAAAAAAATCCAGATATTTTTGCATGAACCTTGACCTAAATGAAAATGATAACGTCAGTTTTGTCACTTTTTAATAGTTTTAGGAGTTATTAATCATCCAATCTTAACACAATCCAGTAGAAGCTGTAGGGAATCCTGATATTTTACTGGAAGATATGGCTGTAAATCATCAGTATTGAAATGAAAGGCAATGTTATATCTCTTACTATTATTATTAAGTGGAAACAAGTGCAAAGCGAAGAGTATTGGCTCCAGGATGGACCCCGAGGGACCCCACAAGAAATTAGGGCAGAGAAAGAGAAAAACTAACAATCACCTTAAGACAAGAACTGAACCAGTGAATAGCTGTAACGTTAAATCCAACTCAGTGTTAAAGGCAAGCCAAAATAATGTTTCATTATCACATGAACTTAATGTAAGTAACAGATCATTGCTCACATTCAACAAAGTCATTTCAAGTGCTGTGAACGGCTTCGATGACTAGCTCC
The DNA here is from genome assembly GCA_015108515.1 of Hemichromis elongatus. NCBI lineage: Eukaryota > Metazoa > Chordata > Actinopteri > Cichliformes > Cichlidae > Hemichromis > Hemichromis elongatus. The sequence goes on from VUQR01036480.1 coordinate 20,575, forward strand.
CAATGACTAAGTTGCCAGCTACAGTTTAATTGAAAATGAGGCTTCAAATAAGGACTTTAGTAGCTTTTAGGTGGTTTGGTTTATCTTTTATTTAGAGTCTATGGAAGTTAGCTCCGTAAAAGAATGCCGTACAAGTTTCAATGTCTTATAGCTATTTTGATCAGGGTTTGTTTAGCCAAACTAAATGCTTAGTTAGTTTGCAGCGGCAAGTAATGAATAGGATATATAAAAGCAAGCTAAGTTCTCTTAACCCTGATATAAAAGTGCAGTGGCCAATTTGTACCAGTGCCTCCTTTTTTGTGTTTTTCCAGAACATTAACCCTTTAACTCATAGCGGTCCCTACAGTGGACAGCTATTCAAAGGCTGTTTTCTTGTATTTGTGTCCGTGTTGATGGTATCCTTGCACATAAACCACTACACTGGGCACTGACGTGTCACTCCATACTCTGCCACCCACTGGTCGTTTAATGTTACTGTAGATGTATGACGTGTTTCATTGTGATTATTATTATTTAACCCTTTCATGCATGACTTATGACAACCTCAATCAGGATTTTTTTTCTTAGGTAATTTTATTAATCTTCTCATACCTAAAGATGAATAAAAAAATCCTGATTCAGTTTGTCATAAATCATACATGAAAGCATTAAATTATAAAAACTTTAATGTGTCACAACTGCAAATCCTGAAAGAAAAACAAGGTTTTCTACTGTTACAAATGTAATGATCCCAACAGTGAACATCTATTACCTTGAATTTGTCAACTTCAGTCTTGGAGCAAGTGGCGTGGTACGACAGAACCTGCAAAATGATGACACAGTGTCACTCAGTGTACTTTCCAAACCTTTACCAGTAAGGCTATACAAGAAGCCCAGCTGTTGCTGCAGCTGAAAACACTGCGTTTGTACGTTTTAGTGGATCATCCAGATGATGACGTTAACACTCACATCTGGAACAGCCTACAAGAGCTGCCATGTCAGCGCTGATTCCATCACTATGTTCGGCTCATTCCCCGAGAGAAATACTTTGCATAGGCCTATGGTTGCTTATTTGATCATGTTTATTCAGTGCTACCAGATGCAGTGGATAAAGATATTAGTTCACCCAGTATCTCTATTCTGTTCTCTACTTGTCCTATTTGGAAATAGTGGTGCTAACTACCATAATGCACCTGAAAGCTCCCTATTGTAATCTAAGGACATACTGTAAAGGCTGAATAGTGCTGAATGGATTCATACTGCGGGGCAGATGAGGGATTGCTTTTCACTGACTCTCATTAATTTTCAATAAAACCTTTGTGAGAAGGTTATCTACAAAGAGAGATCAGCACTTTTTTTTATGCGGACATTCTTCTGGAAATATGAGACAAAAAAGAGGAGCCAAGTACAAAAGACCGCTGAGAGAGAATAAGTAGGAAGAGACTTTACATTTTCCATGTAGCAGCTGTTGTTTGCTGTGACTTCTGGGTAAATGTGTTACCCCTGAGCATATGTTGATTGGAAAGTAAAGTAAAGATGCCATTATAGTGAATGAAACAGAAAAATAAATACGGTAGGACTCACGAGCACAAAATAAACACGTCAAGCAGTTTGCATAGCAGTGTTTTTACAAATATAGGTGGATACACAAATAATGCGCTCTTACATCCAAAGCCACTGACTGCTTGGCCCAAGACTTTTTCACCTGGTCATACATGATGGTGTTGTTGATGCCCAGTCCACAAAAGATCACAAACGCCTAAACGGATAAAACAGAGAATATCCCTTGGTTTCCAAAATGTTTAGAGAATTGCTAATGCTAGAAAAAAAATACACAAGCAGTTGTAATACCTCAAAAAGACGCTGGTCTGCATCATCGAAGGGTTTCCCATCGAGCCTGTTCAGCACTTGGGCAACACCTGTTACACAAAACAAGTTTACCCATACCAACAGCATAGCAGTAATACTTTAAGGCTGATACTGGCAGACTAGTATACACATCCTTGCTCCAAAGAAGATCAATATTATGAATTATTAAAGAAAATTAAGGTAAGAGGCAACAACAGTACACATAAATGTGGTTTATAAGCAAAAGTCTGCAGTGCAGTAGAGCTATCTGCTATGTTAAACTATTGGAAATCAGTGAAAACAGAAGAAGAAAAGGACTGTTTAGTAGTGCTGAAGCTGCAAAATAGTTTATGTTATCTTTGACAGAAAATCCAGTTATTGTCTACAACCCTGTAGTGGGATTTAACAAAGCAGTCTTTCCTTTTTAGAACATCCGATTAATACAGCAACTATTATTTCCACATCATTACAATTTTTTATTTATGCCCAGAGGAGGTCTCAATGTAATTATGTGTTAATTTCAATGAATAGAGTAAAAATAATTTACAATGCAACTATGATCAATTTTCATATTGGTGCAATTAAATTTATAATGCATGGTAAACATTCTCTCAAATCTCCTTTTTTTTCCTCTGTATTGAGCTTCTAATTAGTGATGAGTTGCAGCATAGACATGCTAATAGGTGTAACTAGGCTATATTCCTTGTGCCACAAGTGTTTCATTTAAAACACACACACACACACACACACACACACACACACACACACAGTGATAACAACACTAATACAGGTTTTTACACAAACGACTTATGGTCTTGTGTGACTGTACCGTGCAGTTTATTCACTGCTCTGGCGGTGTCAAATTTTGCTTAGAGCTTCACAAAGCATTGGGCCAGACCTGAGCTGCAACCAGCTCAGCACTACATTAATCCAGGAGGAATTACAGTGTATCAGAGAACTAACCTAGACTCAAAGTCATCTTCATCCAGTAGCTGGCAATGTGTATTTACATTTTGTGAAGCAGCAACCAGAGCGCTGTTAACCTATCCTTCTAAGGCAACACATTTTAAGTTAAAGCTCCATTTGATTAGCTAAAAACAGCAATTTTAATGTCACTTATCATAAATCTTCCTATAACAGTTACTTCTAGTCAAGAAGTTCAATTAAAAAAAAGCTTTCCGTTAATGTTTCCTTATAATTTAGATTATATTCCAGAGGTTATTAATTTTAGCTTCTGTAGAACAAAAAATGAATGAATAAATATATAACTGTCAGTAGAAGGAGGTCTTTAGATCCTGAATGCTAAATGGTAACAAATGAATGAACTGCTACAATTTAGATGCGGGGAGAGTGCCGGTGCCCACTCTTTGTACCATACCACATGTGTTCAAATCTTCTACCAAATGCAAAAATCCCATAAGAGCTGGAAACAAGCAAAAGTGCAGCAATGACCACTTGAGTCTATGGCAACTTTCTATTAACAAACAGAATAAAACACACACACACAAACACACAAAAAATATATCATGTACAGTCAGATTTGTGATAGTGATTGTTATCTTCACTGTAGAAACATAAAATGGAATCATGTCAAGTCAGATTTATTTGTACAGCATGAAAATAACAGCTGATCGTGTAAGTGTGGCTAAAACAATAAAACAATACAAATGAAAATCAATCAAAACTCAGTTTGGTTTAAAACCAAAGCTTGAAAGTGAGTTTGCAAGCGGCTTTAAAAGTTTCTAATGTTGGGGAGATCCCGATGTGATGTGAAGAGGCAGTTTTTTACACAATTTAGGAGCAGCTTCTGTGAAGGCCCGATCACCTCCATGTTTTATTCTGAACCTCGGGACAGCTAGGAGCATCTGTTCACCAGACCCCAAAGGTAAAGTGGGAGTATGCAGGGGCAAACAATGAGAGAGATACGCAGCACCAAGCCAGCCAAAGACTTAAAAACAAACAATAAAATCTCAGAATCAAGAGTTTGACAATCATCTGCATAAAAATTAAATGAGGGTCCACACTTTTTTTATAATTTAACTTTTGGGCCAAGAACAGACACCCGAGGAACCCTACATAAACCGAAACGCTTCTCCCAATTACATGTGATTTATTACAAGGATACTATAATTTACAACATCAAAGGCAGCACTGAGGTCTAAAAGTACAAAAGTAGCAGAATTCCCTGATTCAGTAATGATTAAAAAGCAAATACACTTTTAAAAGTACAATGTAAGTGCTGTGATGTGCTTTAAAACCAGATCAAAATACTTCAGTAGTACTGTTTTGGTCTAAAAAGATCTGGAGTTTAAGAAAGCTTGTTCCAAAGAAAATGGTCCAAAGTTGGGTAGAACTGATTGGAAGTGGTTTTTGTATTTTAAGAGCAGGAAATTAGGTGTTACAATTGCAATGAATATCACCATATTTGACTTTAGACAAAACTACCCTGCCAAAATATGTACTACACAAATACGTAGGTAGTGTACACAGTGTAGTATATTAAAGGGAAGAGGGATTTAAGTATAATCAAAAACAAAATGTGTTGTTCTCTCTGTTTACCTGGATATTAAAATAATTTTTTTCATTTTTTAAAAGATATTCATTAAAGTTAGGAAAATAAATCATTAAAAATACCTAGTGAGCCAGCTGCTTTTATTAAAGTCAGATTCAATGATGCAAAATGTGCTAAGACTGATTTCACTAACATTGCAGCATCAAAAATCATTATTATTGTTAAAATATTTAATGTGGTGTTATTTTGAATGAGTTTGCTGGAACCTTGCAGATGACACAAGGGCTTTAATTTTTCTAGCTGAATGTATCCTTGACTTGAGAATTTCATCTTCTGCTGCTTTGTTTGTATAATGGGTTTTCACTCCAGATCCTCAGGTGCCACCCACACACTGTATTTCTTCCTCACTCTTTCTGTTCTTCTTCCTCTCCCCTCCCTGACAAATGCACTTACACCTACGCAAAGATGCACACAGGTCTTCACCAACCATCTGCACCAGATATGCTGATCACTTTGCACTCAAATAAAACTAATGGCTTCCTGCATCACATCTCAGTGGACTGAATGGAGCAGCTATCATTGCTCCTACTTGCAATATCCAGCGCCAAAGCCAGATGAGAGATCAATGATTTATCAGAGTGTCAGTGTGGCGTTAGCCTGAGGCTGATTCACAAACACAAAGCACGCTGCCAGAAGAAGGGAACCACCTCTAAGTGTGGTGTGATGGTGCAGCATGGAGTTAATCATGCAGTCTCAGCTGAACAAATTTTCAACCCCCCCCCCCCCCCCCCCCCCCCCACCACTTCTTTCC